>CAIGRP010007385.1:0-33136 GCA_903798385.1 Fraxinus cuspidata
GACACGGCGGAGGAGGCTGCAAGAGCCTATGACGAGGCAGCTTGTTTACTCCGTGGCGCAAATACGCGAACAAATTTTTGGCCTATTCCTCCATCGTCTTCTTCTACTCCGGCATTGCCATCGAAAATCACTAAGCTTCTTCTAAGCAGGCTAAAGTCCAGAAATAACGCTTTAGCCTCTTCTTCAACGGTTTCTCCTTTCTTGCCTGATGATCATGTTCATGATCGTGATGAGCGACCAAAACAGCAGCCTGATGAGTATAGAGACGAAGAAATTGCTGATTTTTCAGCTTTTCAATTCACTGATTTTCTGAATGATCATCCAACTGATGATAGTATGATCACTACTGATCATACGTACTCATCAAGTTTTGAATCCTGCTTAACAGAAACTGATAAATCAGAGAAAAACTCGAGCAATTTACTGCAACATACTAATGATCAATACTGCTCGAGTGGAGGCGACAACATAGAATTAGAAGAAGAAATTCACGACCAAGAAAACATGAGCCTTGAAATTGAGGATTTCCGATTCATTGATGAAATTAAATCGTTCAACTTTTCCCCTTTTGAGATTGCTGAAGAGATCTCATTGGAGGATTACGAAAATGAGCAAATTATGCTTAGTGAGATGATGAGAAGGAACTATGAAAGGAAGTTCTCGGCTTCTCTTTACGCATTCAATGGTATAACAGAATGCCTGAAGTTGAAGCTCAAATCGGGGAATGCTTCACAACAGGAAAGGTCTGACCAGTTGAGCAGACTCCGAAATGCATGTAAAGCAAACCAAGAAAAGATGAAAACAAGAGATGAAGGCGGCGAAATTAAAGGGAACGAGAAGAATTTTCGGGATGAGAATTCTCAAGAAAATTCAACTGATCATGAGTGTGAACTGTCTATCTGGAACTCCATTGATCTCCAACCGATATGC
The DNA here is from genome assembly GCA_903798385.1 of Fraxinus cuspidata. Lineage (NCBI taxonomy): Eukaryota > Viridiplantae > Streptophyta > Magnoliopsida > Lamiales > Oleaceae > Fraxinus > Fraxinus cuspidata. The sequence goes on from CAIGRP010007385.1 coordinate 931, forward strand.
TATGTCAGTTAGTAGTTTACACCATCAATTGCCATGGAATGCGCAGTTTTAGACAGGACTGGAAAGTACGATGAATCCTTTACATTCCGTCCTATCAAACTAGTTGAAGTTTTACCATTCTTTATTCTGTGTTCATCAGCAAAGACAAGTTACGCATACTGATCATGGAACAATTAATTTATTGATATCAATTGTTATTGCAGAAAATAAAATCGAAAAAAAGGCATTTTAAAGAAGATTTTCGTATAATATTTTGTATCAAGTGAGAGATGTGACAACTCATTGAATATGCGACTCTACACAATCAAATAATTCAAGTCTAGCCTTACATGTCAAGCTCAGGGCTGCTAAGCCATCATAAAATTAAATGCAGCATGGCCTATGAATGGTTAATTGATATCTATTACAGAGGCCCCAACAGCTAGGATGAGGTCACGTGTCTCTTACGATTCTTATCATATAAAAACTCACTTAGTATCATTTCAAAGTAAATGCAAGTTAAGACTCTCAAATTATAACTTTGTCATGTCAATGTTCTATCTGTTATTCCCCAAAGCCGACTCCATTTTTATATCGTAGGCTCACGTCTAAACTCTCACACACATATTTTTTCTTTCCCGCCTAACTTGACCGTTGGAGTACGCGCGGCCAACTCCACCCCCACCGGAGGAGGCCACGTGTGGCTAAATGTTTGTCCAAGTGTGCAGGAAAAAGCTATGTGTACGTGAGAGACATTGGAATCAGTTAGCCATGTTGGAGATACATTTTTTGGAGTCAACAGATTGGGGCTGTCTATAGGTAATCACACTATAACCACAAACATCCCGTGAAAAAAGCATACAAAGAGTGTCTAGGTTTCCCCCTTGAAAAATACTCTGTTCTTGAAGAAAGTACAAATGGAAGCCCCTGAAGGAAAATAAAATTATAAGCTCAACGCAGTTCATTGACATGTGATGCTCTTTGAAAAATGAGTATTTTGAGTTTAAGATCCACATAGAAGAACCCCTCTTTGAAGAAAAGATGCGCCTCCTCACCATGAATTCAAGCAATGAAGAGACCTCTTGAAAAATGTTTTGTTCTTTAATAAAAAGAGCAAGTGGAAGCCCCAAACACAAAAGATTCAAAATTCAACTCAACATCTTGTGTGTTGACTCCTTGAAAATAAGTATTTTGAGGACATAATCCACTCAAGTAAAAGAGGCATCCACCCACAATGGACACCCAAGATGAAGAGAAGTCCTGGAAGAAGAGGTCATCTAGACCAAAGTCACCCTTATGCAACAACTCCAAATGTAATGACATATGCATAACCCCTATAAATGGGGAGGTTTATGAAAAAGAAGGTCATAAGCGAAAGAATTCCTAAAAATGGGAGGTCTCTGAAAAAGAGTCATTAATCGAATAAACCCTGAAAATGGAAGACCTCTGGACAAGATATTATGAAGGAGAACCCTTGGGAAAGGAGACAAGTGATCGTTTGATTTTTTGCAAGTGAACGAAATCGTAAACAAGTAATATAGTAATGTGTAGAGTCTCGAATCCAAGAGGACTAAGTATTCAATCGAGTTCAAATTAATAGCAACCTTAATTGAATAACAAATATGTTTTGAGTTTTCTATACTAATATCTAAATTATCGATTAAACTATAAAGAAATTTAACTGGTTTGATTTCAACTATGCGAAAGTATTGCTAAGATATCAAATCCCCCTTGTTAATCCATTTTTAGCGCGACAAATTAAAATGACAGTTTGTAGTCATTCTTGTTGGTCAATGTTCCTAATTTAATTGAAAATCTCTCTCGATAGTTATCAAATTTATTCCCCTCATGTGACCATCATATCTCTCGATGAAAGATGCAAATATGATAAATGCATTAAACGATCTAAAACACACATGAAAACCATGTAAAGCATATATGTATATCTCTATCCTCTATCGAACTTTACAATTTATTAGTTTTAGCTAAAAACATATTATATCTCTTGATAATAATAGATTCCAATAAATCATCTAAATTAGTAGCTAATTAATTGAAAAGTCGGTGAAAATAATAATAAACATCCAAGAAAATAGATATACTAGTCGTCAAAATACTTAATTAATATTAGGAATTTCAAAATAAGGGTTCATCTCATCCTAACAATATATAAAACTAGCCCAACATATTGAAATTAAGAGAAATCATACTTAAGTGAAAAAACATAACCCGAATTTTTGATAAATTAAGAAGATGAAGATGAATCTTAAATCTTGAATCTCTTCAATAGTTTGTGATTTCTCTTTTTTACCCAAAAATTAAGTTTGAATCTTCACTTGATTAAATTCTTGCAAGTCTTCTTCAATTCTCTTACAAAAACTATGAATTTTCCTCATTTGATGATAATAATTGATGAATATTCAAGTATGAGATGTATTTATGAGATGTCTTCCATATGTATTCTACTGTTATGTATTTGTTGGAGTAAAAAATTGGTTGAAAATTACGTCCAAATTGATTTCCAAAAGACCTTCACGCGGGGATTTTTTTATCTCTACACAGCAGCCAGTATTTTGGCCATAATTTTATCTCCCGATATCCTATTGAGGCGACTCAAAGTGCATTGAAAAGCTAGCTCAAAGGGATACAGCTTTTCTAGATGTAGAATTTTTTCAATTCGAACATTTACTATGCCAAAAATGGATCTCAATCTTCAACTAAACATCTTGAATATAAATTGTGCGATTGAAAATTAATTTTGATAATATTTTGATCATATTACATTTCTTTTTGAGTTCTAATTACATCCAATTGTCTCTTAGCAATCTTTAAAATATCGTCTTATGGTTCGAATAAACTATTGAATATTTACAATTTAGTCTTCAAACTTTGGACTTTACCCTTTTTCCTTAATTTTCTTTTGTTTCTTTCAATTCCTTGTTCAACCATTGAGTTTTACCTATGTAACATAAAATACAACAATTTATGATAAATTTTGTCAAAAGAATTACCAAATACCGATATTTTAGACCCACGAATAAGTGTATAAAATACACTTATCAAAAGTTTGAAAAATTAAAAGATATCATCCCTAAAAAGCCTCTACACAAATGCTTCATTTATTTTCAGAGGTTTCATCCTTGTAGGAATACTCCAACTCTACAACCATGATTTTTTCAAGTATAGAAGTCTCATATTAGCCTATTCAATAGTGCGTCCACCATGCAATACCTCTACTTGGCCTATGCATAAGTGTCTCCCAAAGTAGCTATAAGTAATAACTCCTAAAGAAGAAAGGTTTCTGAAAATGGGTCATACTTGATGAATTCATAAGCCCTATCCTTGAAACATGGGACTCCGTAATGCAATACCTCATCTCACCTATGTATCAATGCCTCCACTATGCAAGGCTTCATTTTGACTATGTATAGTTCTTCGAATATATAAAACCCCTTCCATGGATGGATCAAACACCATGGAGGAAGCCCTTGCAAGGAAAAGCTATTCCCTTGCAAGGAGGTAATATACCATCAACAAGGACAAGTGTGATGCATCCCACAAAAAGCCACAACTTGTTGCCTTAGAAGATTAACCACTTCCATGGATGGATCAAACAACATGCAAGAAGCCTTTGCAAGGAGGTTAAATAACCTCATCAAGGACAAGTGTGATGCACCCCACAGAGAGCCACAACTCGTTACCTTTAGAGGATTAACCCCTGCCATAGATTGATCAAAGAACATGGAGGAAGCCCTTGCAAGTAAGAGTTATCCCCTTGCAAGGAGGTAAAATAACATCTTCCATCAAGGACAATTGTGATTCATCCCACAAAGAGCCACAACTTGTTGCCTTAGAAGATTAACTCATTTCATTGATGAATCAAACACCATAGAGAAAGCCCTTGCAAGGAAGAGGTGTTCCCTTGCAAGAAGGTAAAATAGCATTTTCCATCAAGGACAAGTGCGATATATCGCAAAGAGAGCCACAACTTGTTGCCGTAAACGATTAACCCCTTCCATGAATCGATCAAACACCATGGAGAAAGTCCTTGCGAGAAGAGCTACCCCCTTGCAATAAGGTAAAACATTCTCATCAAGGACAAGTGCGATATATCCCACAAAGAGCCACAACTTGTCACCTTAGAAGATTAACCCCTACCATGGATGAATCAAATACTATGGAAGAAGCCCTTGCAAGGGAGAGTTATCTCGTTGCAAGGAGGTAAAATAGCCTCATCGAGGAAATATGTGATGCTCCCATAGAGAGCCACAACTTGTTGCCTTATAGGATTAATCCCTTCCATTGATGGATTAAACACCATGGAGAAAGCCCTTGCAAGGAAGAACTATTCCCTTGCAAGGAGGTAAAATAGCATTTTTCATCAAGGACAAGTGTGATGCATCCCATAAAAAGCCACAACTTGTTGCCTTAGACGAATAACCATCTTCCATGAATAGATCAAACACCAGGGAGGAAGCCATTGCGGGAAATAGCTACCCCCTTGTAAAAAGGGCCTCTTCCAAATTCAATATAGCCTTATCAGCGACTACCTTTTCCTGAAGGAACTCTCCCTTGTACAAAGGGCCTCAACCAATTCAACCTTATTAAAGGCTGCCTCTTCCCAAAGGGGCTCTCCCTTATGCAAAGGGCATCGGTCAAGTTCAATTCAACTTTATCAACGGCAACCTCTTCTCGAAGGGGCTCTCTCTTATGCAAAGGGCATCGGCCAAGTTCAATTCAGTCTTATCAACGGCTGCCTCTTCCCGAAAGGGCTTGCCCATTATGCAAAGGGCCTCGGTCAAGTTCAATTCAACCTTATCAACGACTGTCTCTTCTCGAAGGGGCTCTCTCTTATGCGAAAGGCCTCGGCCAAGTTCAATTCAGCCTTATCAACGGCTGACTCTTCCCGGATGGCCTTTCCTTCATGCAAAGGGTCTTGCCGATGTTCAACCCAGCCTTATCAACGGTTGCCTCTTCTCGAATGGGCTCTCCTTTATGCAAAGGGTTTTGCCCAAGTTCAATTCAGCCTTATCACATACTTCATCTTCACCCAAAATGGTTACCTAAATGTAGGGGCATCGCCTTAAATCAGGTTCACAAACTGCTTCAAATGTTTACTCACATTGTACATTCAAAACCCATACATTAAATAAATATTCATACATAGACTTAGATGACTATAGTTACACCCCTTCCAACGAACTCTAAGCAAGGCCAAGTGATAGCTACACAGCAAGTGAACATATGCCCACACTCCATGTCATTTTGTCCATGTGGCAATTTGGCCGAACCCCCATAGAGAACTGAGCCCTCATGGGTGAGGTGAAATATGTAGATGCATTTTAAAGAAGATTTTCATACAATCTCTTGTATCAAGTGGATGATACAACAACTCATTGAACATGCGGTTCTACTCAATCAAACTAGTCTAGTCTTACATGTCAAACATATAGATGCTAAGCCGTCACAACATTAAATACAGCATGGTCTATGAATGATTGATTGATGTCTATGACAGAGGCCTCAACCAGTAGAGGCCACGTGTCTCTTCATCAAACGGCTCCTACTCATCATTTTTAACTATAAAAACTCACAGTTAGTGTCATTTCAAAGTCATGCAAGTTTAAACTCTCAAACAATTTTGCCATGCATTGTTCAATCTGTCGTTCCCCAAAGTCGACTTTTTTTTATATTGGAGACTAACGTCTAAAGCTCTCCCACACTTATTATTTTTTCTTTCTCGAACACATATTTTTCCTCTTCCAATTAACTGATCGTCAGAGTGTACGCGACCAACTCCACCCCCACAAAAGAATGTCACGTGTGGCTAACAATTTATCCAAGTATACAGGAACAAAGCTTGCATGGACATGAAAAGCCTTAGAACTTGGCCACATCGGAGGTACATTTTCGGGGTCAATAAGTATTAATTTAAATTAATCTTAACGATCTAGATCTATAAAATTTTTGTTATGAATATAGTGATTTTGAGAGAATTTAATAGAACTTAAACGGCTAGATTTTCTTAAATTAAATATTAAAATTATTTTTAAATGGCAACCTTTTCTATTTAAAGGTCTTTCAATCAAAATCACGTTCACGACTCAGAATTCTATTTTATCACGAGTTAATCCCATTCACGAATCACGACCTACTACCATGTTTCGTATATATATAACAGAGGTTGCAATTACATCAACATAACATGATTAAGTGGCAGAATCAAGGAAAACTACAAATGGAAACGTGCTACACCAGGCCAAACATTAGCCGAATTATGTCAAATAAAAGGGTTCAACAAAATCCTGAATATCTTCTCCAGTGAATTGTGCAAACAGGAAAAAAAAACTTGTCTAAGCAAGAAGCCCATACTCCTAGCGAGTCGAACAAAAATATTGGCATGGCTCGACATTTCACGTTTAAAAGTGAGAATAGGAGACTTGGGGCTTAAATTTACCGGTTATATTTACAGCATCATAGTTTTCCAACATTGAAACCAACAGGCTTTGATGGAGAAGAAGATGAAGCATTAGAGAACGCGAAGCTGAGCAAGGAAAGCAGCACAGAGATCCAGAAAGAGGAACTGCGGGCCCTGAACCCTCTGTAGATCGAGTAAGTATTTGTCTTCACGAGTTTTGTAAAGCTGTAAAAACAAAAAGGCCACCCAAGCACCATTAATCATGGACACAATAAATAAAAAATTAGCACATACAATGTAAGGACGTATTCTAAGAAAATGCAAGTACATTCTTTAAGTGGTTTTACTAGCCGTAAATTACAACTGACGTAAGATAAGCAACCATGAAATTCATTGTGTGAACAGTCGATTTTCAAGAGAACGCCAATTTCACATCATGATTCTCATGCAAGCCAAACTTTTTTAACTTTTGGATGCACAAAGTATCTCTATAGCAAATAATACCAAATATTCTTTTCCCTTATTTCTTGTGGGTGTATCTGAGCGTGTAATGCATGCCATTCAACAATCGAACTCGAAAATGCAGAAAGATGTGAAGCATATTCTTGGAGAATGGCATGGTTAACATATCATGAACTTATGAGTAATTCTATTCTCCATTTAACATACATCTGCTCCTTTTCTATATGCTGTTCAAACTCACTTTTGAGTAATTCTATTCTCCATTTGATATGCATCTGCTCCTTTTCTAAATGCTGTTCAAACTCTTTAACGTAGTGATTAAAAAACAGAGAATATATTATTAAAAATGATTACCTGCACTTCAAACTTGACCACATTTTGTTGCCTGATAACATCATCATTCTCTATGATAATAGCAGATTCGTCACCGAAATGACCATTATCATGCATAGAGTTGTTTACCATGCCTTCATGAAAACCTGGCATGCCAGAAATCCATCGGCATTTCATGTTGTATTGCCCAATCTTTTTCCAGTAGACGTTCAACTCTTGCAGAGCTTTAAGAACTTCGGTCATTATCTCACGAGGATGGGCTCGAGACTGCCAAAAAGGCCAAAATAATAGAAATAACTATCTTGACCAACGATGAACTACATGTAGATTGAAACAGGTGAACCAAAAAATGGACCAAATTTTTTGTCTACAAGATAAAAAAAATCACATGTAAAAATTAATTCAAAGTCATAACCAACCTGGAGTCCAAGAGCCCATTTCCGATCGACTTGAATCTGGGGTCTTCCTCCAAACTGTTGATAATCAACAGCTCCAGTAGACAGTTGCCCTACGGGGAATGCTACAGTCTCACTTGAATTTGTATGATTATAACCAAATTCCTATAGAGAAATGGATTATTTAGTTACGTGATCTTCAGAAAGAGATCATGTTTCAAAGTGTAAAATAGGTAAATATCCGAATATCTACAATGCAGGGACACTCCTACTAGGTCAGTATTTCTGTGCCCTACACTTGTCATGTCGTATTGAACTCCGACACTTCTTGGACACTAAAAACATGCATCTTACAAGCCATATGGCCTTTTCCCACTTTCTGTATTGTTTTAATTACCGACTCGAGAGACACTCTAGAAACCCTTCGGGCAAGTGTCTGAAGTGTCATGTACTGTGTCCCACTAAAAATAATAAAAATAAAGATATAATTTATGAATTTAAAATTTAATTTTATAGATTATAAGCTGTGTATCCTAAGAAATGTGTAGATAATAAGTTAGCAGTAGTTGTGAATACAATGAAATGTGAGGATAAAAAATATGTTGGACCAACTTAAATTAAATTATTAAGCTTTGCCAAATATGTCCTTAAAATAGAGCGTCTGCGTCCGAACTTTTCAAAAAACCGTAGCAGTTGTATTTGTCATGTCATGTCATGTCGTGTCCGTGTTGCGTCTATGCACTTAGCCCAACATGATACAAGAAATTCAGAGATGGAAATAAGAATTGCAAACACAAAGGACCAACAGTGAGGTGGGATGACAAGACCTAAGGTAATAACTTGCTTGTCTCTACAAATATTAGAAATAAATTCCTGCTTTATTTATTATCTTTGATAGGGCGCACCATAGTCTCCTGAAATTCAGCTCCAAGGTAGCCGCTGAAAACACGGAACCGATTGTCTAACAGCAAATAGTATGAAACGGTACCCTGAAATATAATCAATAAATTAAAAAATAAAAAAGGAAATATATATGAATAAACATGATATAGCCAATTAACCACATAATTACCTCATTTTGAACTCTGTTGCGAAGGGACTCAACAAGAGCATTCCTATCAAAACCCATCTTGACCACTTCTTGCAGAATCTCTTCATCAATCTGCTTAGGGAAAAATTACTCAAATTAATTAAGAAAATTTTTCTTGTTAAGATTGCAAGCATTAAGTCTAATGCATGAAGACCGGTGCATTATGGAGGATCAGATCAAGCACATAATGGAAGCTAGGAGACAAAAAATAGCCACATTATCAGGAAGTACAGAAGAACTAAGAGCAAGGGTATGGGTATGGGGAAAAGTAGCCAATTAGATACACATCCACATACAGAATCCTAAGAGAGATTACATCGACATTCTTGTAGTTACTTTTCTTTATAATCCTCAAGTTGATTGTCTCGTGGGAATAAATAGGAGTTTCCTTATTGAAAATTTTGGTATTCCAGTGGAAGCATATTGAAGATAATAGTGACATGAGGTTCCATCTTAAGACGTCAACCTTATTAAGAGGAGTAGCCCAAATCATGTTGGTCTATATTTAGGTATTTAACGGATGTGAGATTTATCCATTAACATGCCTCCGCAAGATGGTGGTTTGTTTGAGCAGACAAATTTTGAAATCCGTGTGCTTATTTTTTGAGTCTTAATCGAATAAAATTACTCGTTGAAACTTAATGGGCTCTAATACCATATTAAGACTTGGGGTTTAATCTTAAAATATCAACCTTATTAAGAGGAATAGCTCAAGTCCTTATATCTTGGTCTATATTTTGGTATATAACAATGTGGGATTTATCCCTTAACCATGTGCGCGTGGAGAACGAGAGGAAAACCCAATAACTATTGTAATATAAAGTTTTTAAACTTTAACCCAAAAATTAGAAACTTTATACCTTTTTAGCTTGTTGCATTGTATCTGGAGGCGACACAGCTAAATAGCGTGGCAGATGAGCTCGGAACCAGGAATGTGCACGAATATCAGGAATAGTCATTCGCTTCATAGGGTCAACAATAAGCATTCTCGGAATCAAATCTCTAGCACCAGGAGATAAATGACTGGGGAGAGTATATATTCCACCCTGGAGGAAAAGTCAGTCAGAAGAATGTCGTTAGGCAATCTTTTAATATAGCTCCTCTTTCTATTGAAAAGAAGTCATAATACTCCGAATCGGATCAAGATCAACTCCCGCAGAAGAAATGAAATAAAACTTTCAATTGTAATTCAGGCTTCTTGCTAGAATAGAATTCTGTATACAGTTTAATTAATCTGGATAAGGAAATTTATACACAACATGTTGGCTCTGTTATGGGGAATCCCTATGAGACCTCATTTAAAGCATCTTTTATGGTAGTAACTAGGTTTGAGCAACCTAAAGCTCAGCACCAGGTCGCTCTTCCACGCCAGTCTTCTAATAATCAGAGATATCTAATGTCAATCCAGAATATATAAGGTCAACTCTGTTACTCATTCTTGCAGTCAACTTGGGCAAGAATCTAAATAAATGGAGATTTAGGTGACAGACATTGTAACTAAACCTGAATATACCTTTATTTTCTTAAAAAGGTTAGGAATATTTTCATCATCAAAGGGAAGAGTGCCACAAAGCAGTGCATAGAGAATAACACCACAGCTCCAGACGTCTACTTCAGGCCCCGCATACAATTTCCCAGATATAACCTACAGATGAAAATGTAATATTGACTTCTTTCAAACACCGTCCATGAAATTATTTCAAGCAGTGAGACGATTCACAATTCTTCTAATAAATTTATAGCTTGTTATTAACCCTGCAACTTCTGTATTGTACCTCAGGTGCGGCGTAGTTTGGGCTTCCACAACTTGTTTTCAGAAAATGACCATCACGCATTATATTACTCAAACCGAAATCAGCAATCTTCACATTGCTCTTAGAATCTAGAAGCAGGTTCTCGGGCTTCAGATCTCTATGGACAACCATATTCCTGTGGCAGTACTCCACTCCAGAGATTATCTGCAATCACCCCCGCAAACATTTAAAGTCTGTAATTCCAAACAGAAGAATCAAGGTAATCACTTTAGATGGACAAGATTGGAATATCTATGACCCTACCTGCTGAAAGAAAATGCGTGCCTCTTCCTCCTGTAACCTACCCTTCTCCACAATGTAATCAAACAACTCACCGGATTTCACATGTTCCATCACAACGTATATATCTGAATGCGTCTCTACAACCTCATACAGACGTATGATGTGGGGATGCATAAACAATCTCAAAATTTTGATCTCTCTTCGAACTGCAAGAAGACAACCACTCTTGAAGTCATCCAATAAGATTCAGTAAATAAGAGCGCTCCATTCGGATCCGCATTTTTAGAATTGAAATTGATCAAAATAACATGAACAAAATAGTAAAGCCTTCTAAGGAAGACTAAATTAGGAAGAAGCATTTCAATGGATTCTCTGTAATGAAATAATTAAAAGGCTATGGAACTTGAACCATAAAAACAGAAACTTACATCAATTTCAGGAAATTTACGTAAAGTCAGCTTTAGAATAAGTTCAGATTAAATTATTGGGAAACAAAAGTAACCCGTATAAAAGGATGAAAATTAAAATAAAACTAAAACAGGTACTGTAAATCACAGACTATCTGATTTTAGGAAATAATTGGGTACATTCAGCATCAAACGGAACTAGAGAACAAGTTTTACACAACTAATATGTAGATTATGATGCAATAAACCTATTTATGGGGAAAAATAATTGAATGTATCCAAGACAAGAAATAGGCTTGCAGTAAAATCTGCTCACATAAAAAAGAGGATAAAACAAATTCAGTTTTGCACAGTCCAACAATTACTGTAGTTTGATTCTCATTGCAGAGCATCAAATACTGGACAGCAAAACATCAGGTAATGAAAGACCATATTTCCCCCAAAGAGATGCAAGAATAAGTTGCAGACAATAGATTATAACATATGTTACATTAAGATTGATTGACCAACCTTTTTCTTCCATATCCATATTCTTTATTTTCTTACGGTTAAGGATCTTGACAGCAACTTTGTGCCCTGTCAATGTATGTTCGGCAATTTTAACTTTACCAAATGAACCGATGCCAAGAGTCTTCCCAAGCTTATAGTTTCGCAAGAATGAATCCACACTACCATCTTGGCGTGATCCATCCATATTCCTGAACGTATAAATATAATAGATGAGAAATACAGCATGTATACATAAGGGTGTGTATATAATGCGGTAAATACATTCTCCCAAAACACACATTGGTATATCAAACATCACTGGTAAGAAGTGACAGATTTTTCATCCTCCAAATTCAGTCAGTCAAGAGCAGAAGGGCTGCCTAAAATGCATCTACCATTGAGAAGGAACCGACAGATCTGAAAAATGCGGGTATTATAGCATGTTTAAAAACTAAGGTAGATTAAAACAGATTTTCAAAACTATACCAGTATCAAAACTGAAGATACCCAGCGAATACATAATTAAGTCGTGATGTTCTAAATTGAACATAAATATATCCTTATTCTACAAGTGACAAAGTATTCGTCCTTTAAGAATTGTTCAAGACAACGAGAACAAATATAAAATGCAAATAACAGATAGCTAATTTTAGAATAGCAACAAACATAAAATATCAAAATTAAAAACTAAATCCCAAAAAAAAAAAAATGGATTCTTCCAAAAATCCCCAATTCTGTAACTAGACTCCACCCGTTTCGCATAAAGCTTAAATCTTGACAACTAAAATATCATTTACTCGTAATAAAAAATGCATAACTCCATAAACTCCTTCAGCTACAGATCTAAAATTCCACGAGAAGCAGGAAAAAAATCCTAATATAGACGAATTTCAAATGAGGGTTTTTAAAATTCGAAACCCACAACACGTAATGCATAGAAAAAAAATGTACAAATTAAAAGAGAGATACTTACAAGAGAAACGAATCGATAAAACTGTGCCGAAATTTGGAGAATAAAAACTAAAAATGAAAAATTGCAAAAGCAACTTTATATCGAAAGAACAGAAAATATGTGAAAAAGAAAATTAATAAGAGATTTTTATGCGGTGTGTGTGAGGTGTATAGAATTAAGCGCCCCCTCCGATGTGGGCGAGGAGGTGAATTTTGCTGATGAAGAAAGCGAAAGGCCAGATTTTGCGGCTTTTGTGGCTAATACTTTTATTTCTACCTGCAAAGCTTGTTATTACAATTTAAGACCCGTTTGGTACAAATTTTTTGAGATTAAAAAAAAAAAAAAGGTATTTTTATTCAAGATTCTTATTGGAAAATGAGAAAAAATTAAAGGTTTTACCTTTAACAATATTCTTGCTACCATCTTTTGTTATTTAGATTCGAAATTAGTTTTAAAATAAACATAGTGGGAATTGAAAATATTGTGTGTTGGTTTACGTGACTCAAAAGGAAAACTATTTGTTCATGTCCACTAGCAAGTAGCAACCCAATTAAGAGAATTCTTTTGGATGATAAACTGTCATAATCTCTCAATATATATTGGCCTCGAGAAACAAATTAGTGTACTAGTCCTCCGAATAACAGGAAATGCATTTTTATGCATTACATGTTAAAAAATAATAATATTGGAATTATTAAATTGACCGAACACCATAATATATACCTAAGCATGAGGTCGAAGAAGGGTTAACAGGTCTTTGACGTCGGTGAGTTGGGTTGGGCAAAAACCAATCCGAATCAATCAAACCATTGGGTTGGTTTTTTAGTTCAATTGGGTTGGGTTCCAGGTTATATATTAAAATTCAAAAACTAAATTATCAAAATTCTCCTCTGCCTCACGTCTCTTATGTCTCTTATTGCTGCTCGTGCCTCGACTTCTCGACTCAATTTTTTGACGTGATTTTTAACTAAACACTTGGATTGAAAGAGGAGATTTACATTTTTAGTATTTATGTTGAATTCATATTATTCAATAGATAATATATATGTATTCAGCATGTATGTAGATTGATTTAATATGTATTTAATTTGATCATGGTATAATCTATTTAACACGTTTTACAATATTTTTAATTTATATTGTTATATTGGAATGGAACTTAACCCCATGGATCATTGATCAAACTTCAATCGACTTAAACCTTTCAAATCTCCCTTTTTAATGTAACTGAAATTGGTACAAATTGAAATGATGTCAACTTATAAAAGAATTACAAATTCAACGAAAAAACTCACAACCATTGGAGGACCTATAAAAAAATTGGCCAACAAAGGAATAATTGGGTCCAACTTGAATTGGACTCAAGACCAAACCAATCAACCCCACACAAACCAACCCGAGTTTGGTCAGTTTGGATTGGGTTGATTTCAGTTTAAATTATTGTCAAACTGAATATGTTGGGTTGGGTTTAGGTTGGACGCAAAACCAATCCAACACAACCCACGCTCAACCCTATCAGTGAGGGCATTAAAATGACACGACATCACAAGTCCCCAACACCTATCGAATAAGTCATGCGACATGTCAATTTCATTTATTTATTGTTATGATTAGGTTCAAAATGTTAAGACGTTTTAAACAATAAACAATGAAATTGTAAAGCACAAAAATGAAAGAAAGCGTTAAGAACGTCATGATTTTCGCCTTAGGGCAGGAGGTTCAGAATCATAGTTCCTAATCCCCTTTTGAATTTCCGCCACAAGAAGAAATCAATATAATAATCGGAATCAATGAAATTGTCCAAAATATACTTCCAAGGCATTTAGAAAATCACTCAAATATTACATCAATACAAACCTTTTGATCTATACAAACGTTCACTCAAGAACACAACTCTCAACACATATAAACCACTCAAGATCTATACAAAGTTGATAAGAGAGAACGTGAAAATTATAAGAACGAACGGTCAAACCCTAGGCAAATGAACATGTTATAGAAGTCACTCATTGATTATATTTGTGCTCGTACATCTTGTGCTCTTGTCATTTATAATTAAGATAAAACTTATGGTTTAACATTACAAATGCTCGTTGACAGTATCATAGGTTCGCAAATGTGAGCATAAGATATAGTACCACATTAATGGTCAAAAATTTTGTCCCTAATTTTGACTTTGACTCCTACATAATTCCTAATTTTAAATTAAATTGAGTGATATTCTCGCACTAGTCTTTGTAAAATTGATTGATAACAGATACATGAGAACAATTCAACAACAATAATAGTGTGATATATTTTCTTATTCGTGGTCACATGGTTTAGGTGAGTGCATTTTACACATAAAACTCAAAAGACACAAACATATATATCCACAATTAACGCACTCGAATTCTCCAATACAGAGTTTCTTGAAGGTTGTTGAACAAATAAAAAGTTTTCAACACCAAGCTTCCACAAATCATGACCAGAAAAAACTTCATTTTCAAGTCACAAGTATCTTATGAGATTGGACAATACAATATACGAATTTTAACTTATTTTCTTCTTTACTACTATCCAATCCAATACTGTGCAGTCAACCTGACTAGAACAAAACACAAAAGAACTAATAAACCAATGAAACAAAACACGGCATTTCTTCCCGGACGGGTAAAATAAATATCCAAACTAGCAATTTTGTTGATATTTTCTCCAAAAACACAGCTGCTACAAGAGTAGAAGAAACGAATCCCACGCTGCGGCTACTGCAAAAAGAACTGGCACAAAAATCTGAACTCTAAAAGAATTTAGCAAGCCAGGAGAGTCACTTTTTTGTGGCGAAGATGTTGGTGGGGGTGGGGGTTTCTCGACATGAATAGCTACTTTCACTCCTCCAAAGCAGAATCCTTTGCCGCTGATGAAGTAGCGAGTCTTTGTCACATTTAGAGGAACCACTTCCCGTCCAGCACCAGTAGTCCAATCGTGAAGGGGATGATCGGAAATACAATTATCATAATCCGTACTGTTTACCTCGAGCACGTTCATCTGGTTCCTATCATACACGAAAACTGGGAAGGAAAAGGAAGAGTAAAATACAAAAGTGCAGTATCTTCTTGGAGAACTAGTGAATTAGACAGGATTCCTTTGTACAGAATAACAAGTAGCATGTTAATCTTTATTTACTGGACTAAAACACTATTGAAACACAGTTTGAAGAACACGAAAACTTCGCAATGAATGGGGTGATTAGTGGGCAGCGGGAATAACACTATGATTGTGCAGGGACTTTGAGAGGACAACAATAGACCCACATAAAAACTTGACTGGAATTTCTTGTTTCCTAATTGACATCCAAACAACATGGTGAAAGTTCAAAAAGAAATTAAGTTCATAATAAACCTCAAACTACAGATCATAGTCCAAAACAATGACTTTATAAAACGCTCCTATTTCAACCGGTTTTAATAACTGGAATCACCTACATGTTCGGCTTTTATTGCCATGTCCGGAGAATGTTTAAATAGGAAACCTTTTCAATTCAAAAAAAAAAAATACTCAATCTTCAAGCAACTAAATCTAAAGTAACACAAGAAAGAATACCAAATCAGCAGACCCAATACTCATTGTAACCACAGTCGAACTGGGCTTAATTATATTGTCTATTGATCACTCGAAGTGAGAAAATGTGCTACTCTCTTCTGTATTATAGTGAGAACTTGCGTCATCGAGTGGACGTGATTGCTTTGCTTGTTTCTGATTTTCACTCGATTTATTAATCCGTAAAACGCTTCAGTTAATCTAACATAGCTAAAGGATTCCATTACACAATAAGCATATAAAACGAGAAAATAATTTTCAAAAAGATCTGGAATTGAAAAAAGAGAACAACATACAGAGCCAATCGCCAAGATAGAAGTGTTTTCCCTGAGCCCAAATGGTGTAGTTCACATTTGAAGTCCAGCCCATGTTAGCTCCCACAATGTAGCGCACCGCCGACACCTCCGGCGGCATCATCAACATCACAGCGCATGTTAGCACAGCCGCCGCAGCCCACCAACGAATGCCCCTCCTCAGTCCCTCCATTTTCTCCTGTCTCTCTCTCTACTATGTATGTGATTATATATAGATGGAAGCGGAAACTGGGTTTTAGTGTTTTCGCCCTGTAGTTGTTAATTTGTGATTATACTGGCGTGTGAGGTAGATTACAGATCTGCCATAAATTAATCTGAGAAGGTTGTGAAATTAGTACTAATAAATATAAAACTGTACATTTGATTTCTTTGAAGAAGCGTACAAACTGTGTTTTCCAGCTAATAGTCAGTCAGTGTGGCACATGTCACGGTTGTTTTATCTGCTAACAATAAATAATTGATCCAATTAAATGCCGTAATTTTTAACAAGTAATATAATTCATCATCATAATATTATTTTAAAAAAGAAATAAAAATGGTCGAGATAATAATGGAGGTTACCTAGAGTTTAATGGATATTATACTTTTTATGAATTTGAATAGAGTTTTTACGAACATGAATTTTAAGTTAGGGACACATAGATTTATGTATTGTAAAATAATGAGATAATTATTGATAATTATTTAGTATTATCATAATATATAGATAAATTTTATCTAATTCAACTAGTTTATTTAATTTCAATTCTAACTCTTATTTTGGACCCTATAAATACTGGTCTTAATTCTCAATAAAATACACATTTGAGTTTTAACTCTTATTTTTTTTCTTTTTTTCATAACGAGTTATCAACACAAAAGCTTAATTTTTTCAAAATTTAATGAATATAATATTTTTTTTTAATTATTTATCACATGTACCAAAATCAATTTGGTAACATGTGATTTTTTTTCATGTAAAATGTAATTCTTCAACAATCTGCGTGTACAATCATTAATTCGTATATTTGTCTGTCATAATTTGCCTAAAGAATCCGGTCACACCACACTCAATTCACGTTGCAGTCATACTTCTTCAATTCACGTAAATTTGTTTTAATTCTATGACCATATCCTGTTTGTTCATTAAAATCTCATTTTCTTTTTAATTTGGTTTTGATTCATGCATAATCAAATCATCAATTTTGCCAGCCTCGTACATGATTGTTAATTGGTTTAAATTAATGAATTTGTTTGAATGTATTTGTTTGCGTTTGTGTCCCTTAATAATAATTATTATTTATGCATCCAATTCATCAATTCACGATTTTCAAACGCGTTAATGAATTAGTGTTAATAATTTTTTTTTTCCTTAACTTTTCTATTCCACTCAATTCATGTTAATGAATTCAAGTTAATTTACGTGTATTTATATATTAATATTAATATTGTAGTGTGCAATTGAACGTTTCATCTTCTTTGATATTTAGCAATAAAATATCAATTATTGAATTCATTCGTAATTGTTGTTGCTCCTCAAGTAGCACAACATTATAAATAACCGAAGAGCTAATGTTTCTAAATAATAATTTGTTGTTGCTCTTAAAGGAGCACAACATTATAATTAATATTTCAAAAGAATATTACTTGCTCCTGAAAAGCATTAATTATATTTTTCAATATTCCAGAAGAATATTGATATATTGTTCTTGAAGAAACAATAATAAAATACAACGTGCTCTCGAAGTAGTACAGGTTTCGAAGAACATATTATTTCGAATTAATATTTATCCATAAAGAAAAACACGTAACTTATGTCATGTTGATGTTGACTACTTGATATTTAATTATATTTTTTGAAACTATTTGTATTTTCTTTTGCTTTAGTGCGGAGTTAATCAAATGGCAAACATCACAAAACTTGAGTTTGCTGCAGTTAACATATCTGGCAAAAACTATTTGTCATAGTTACTCAATACTGATATACATCTTGTCTCAAAATGTTTGGGAGATATAATAAATGAAAGAAAATAAGTTTTATTAATATTCAAGAAAAATATTAATGTATCGCTCTAGAAGAGCATACAATTCGATATTTTAATATTCTCAAAGAATATCCTACTAGTGTTTCTGAAAAAAGTATAGATCTTGAAATACTAATGAGATTTAAAATGGATTATCAAAATATTTGTTTAGTAGATAGTGCAAATATGCACACAATTCTTAAAGATAAAAGTACAATTTAAATAATGTTAATACGATATCAGGTGTATTGAATATTGTTGAAAGCTCTGGAAGAGCTTGTATTATTTTACCAAATAATACAAAATTATATATTGATGATGCACTTTATTCAAGTAAATCCAGAAAAAATTTGCTTAGTTTTAAAGATATCTGTCGCAATTCAAGCAAATCTAGAAGAAATTTATTTAGTTTTAAAGATATCCGTTTAAATGGATCACATTGAGACGATGTAAGAAAATAATGTTAAATATCTTTGCAAAACTTATTTTGTATCTAGTCAGAAGCAAATAAAAGAAAAACTACATGCACTCTCATCGGCATGTATTATACATTTATAAAAATGATCGAATCAAATATTATCACTAACCATAAGTTTTTTTATCCAAGAAATTTTATACTTTGACATGATCGACTTGGACATCTAGGAGCTATAATGATGTCTCAAATAATAAACAATTCACATGGACATACTTTAAAAAATCAGAAGATTCTTTTAGTGTTGCTTATTCGTAAGGCAAGCTAGTCATTGGACCTTCAGCTACAAATGTCAATATTGAATCTCCAACTTTCTTAGAAAAAATTCATGGAAATATATGTGGGCCAATACACCTACCATGTGGACCATTTCGTACTTTTATGGTATTAATCAACTCTTCTACTATATGATCACATGGTTGTCTACTTTCCACTAAGAATGTAGTTTTTGCTAGACTACTTGCTCAAATTATAAAATTACGAGCGCAATTCCCCGATTACTCAATCAAGGTTATTCGTCTTGACAATGCTGGTGAATTTAGATCACAAGTATTTGATGATTATTGTATGTCCATTGGAATTCTTGTTGAACATTCGGTTGCGCATATCCATACACAAAATGGTTTAGTTGAGTCATTTATTAAATATTTACAACTTATGACTAGACAATTACTTATGAAATCAAAACTCCCAACTTCTATTTGGGGTCATGCCATATTACATGCTGTGTCATTGGTTCATATCAGACCAACTGCATATTATCAATATTCACTTTTGCAACTGACATTTGGTCACGAACCTAATATTTCTCACCTGCGAATTTTTGGTTGTGATGTTCAAGTCCTTATTTCACCCTCACAACGGACTAAAATGGGTCCCCAACGAAGACTTGGGATTTATGATTTTGATTCACCATCTATTATTAGGTATTTTGAACCTTTAACATGTGATTTATTTATTATACGTTTTGGAGATTATCATTTTGATGAAATAACTTTCCCAATTTTAGGAGGAAAAAACCTACGTCCTAATAAACAATGTAACATTTCTTGGAATGAAATAATTATATCTCATTTTGATTTTTGCAGCACTCAAGGTGAGTAAGATGTTGAACAAATTATTCATTTGCAAGGAGTTGCAAATCAATTACCAAATATAATTGTTGACACAAAAAAGTAACAAAGTCATATATACCAGCAATAATTGACGTCTTTGTAGGACAATTTGCTGTAGCAAATGAATCTCAAATACGCCAGTAGCGTCTTCAACCAATTGGTTCAAAAGACTTAGTACCTCGAAAAAGAAAAATACAAAGAACGACTAACCAAAAACTTCAGAAGAAGTAATATTAGAAAATATTGATCAATCAAATATTAAAAATCTGGTTCATAAATAACCATAAGTGTCCGAAAATAACGAGATTTCAATAAATTATATGTTATCTCATAAATTATGGGAAATAAAAAATGTTGTTATAGATAATATTTTCGCCTTTAACGTGGTTCTTGATATTATACAAAATGAGGATCCTGAACCACAGTCTGTTAAAGAAATGATTGGCCAAAGTGGAAAGAAATCATACGGCGGAATTAAATTCCTTAAAGAAATAGAAAATGTTTGGACCCGTAGTTCGAACACTTGAAAATGTAATCCCCGTTAGATACAAATAGATTTTTGTACGAAAGAGAAATGAAAATAATGAAATTATAATATACAAAACCAGACTCGTAGTTCAAGTATTCTCAGAAAGACTAGGAATTGATTACGAGGAAACATATTATCCCGTAATGAACTACATTACTTTTAGATTTTTAATTAGTTTTACTGTGTCACAAATGCTCGATATACACCTTATGGTTATAGTGACTGCCTATTTATATGGTTCACTTGATAGTGACATATATATGAATGTCCCTGAAGGACTTAAAGTGCGAGAAACAAATCATACATGCTCGAGAATCATGTTCTCAATTAAATTACAAAGATCATTATATGGATTGAAACAATCTGAACGCATATAATATAATCGCCTTAGCAAATACTTGTTGAAAGAATGCTATAGAAATAACGATGTCTGCCCATGTGTTTTCATAAAGAAAACAAATATTGAATTTTCAATTGTGGCAGTTGTTGATGAGTTAAATTTGATTGGAACATCTGAAGAGCTTAACAAAACTGCAAATTAATTGAAAAATGAATTTGAATAAAAGATTTGGGAAAAACTAAATTCTATCTCGGGTTGCAGATTGAACATTTCCCAGAAAGATTATTTGTTCATCAATCTACCTATACAGAAAGTTTTAAAACGATTTTATATAGATAATGCGTATCAATTGACATCACCTATGGTTATTCGATCACTTGATGTGAAAAATTATTCTTTTCGTACACTTGAAAATGGAGAAAAGATTATTGGTCCTTAAATACCATATTTTAGTGCAATTGCAGCATTAACTTATCTTACAAATTGTACTCGAACTTTTCTATAAATCTCCTAGCAAGATATACCTCTACACCAAAACAAAGACATTGTAATGGTGTTAAACATATTTTTCATTACCTAAAGGGTATTATTGATTTTAGATTATTTTATTCTCAAAAGTCGGGATATACTTTAGTTGGATATACAGATGCAGGTCATTTCTCTGACCCACATAAAGTTAAATCACAAGTAGGAAACATGTTTACACGTGGAGGAACAGTTATATCATGGAGATCTGTGAAACATTCATTGACAGTAACATCCTCAAATCATTATGAAATTTATTGCTATCCATGAAGCAGACCGAGAATGTGTATGGTTGAGGAGCATGACTTATCCCATCCAAATATCATACATATTAATTTTAACAAAAGACAGTCCAACAATTTTGTATGAAGATAATGCTGCTTATATTGCACAGCTTAAAGAAGGTTTTATCAAAAGTGACATGACGAAGTATATTTCTCCGAAATTATTTCATACACGCGAGCTTCAGAAAATGACGACATCAATATACAACAAATTCATTTTAGTGATAATGTGGCCGATTTATTTACAAAAGCACTGCCAACATTTACATTTAAGAAATTGGTTCATAAGATTGGAATGTGTCGACTCAAAGATTTTCAATAATCAACGTCAAGGGGAGTAGCTGTACTTTTTTTTCCTTCGCTTAGATTTTATCCCACTAAATTTTCTTAACAAAGTTTTAATAAGACATCATTTATTTTTAATACTTCAAAATAATTGTACTCTTTTTCCTTCGTTTGATTCTTTTGTCCCATAGCATTTTATCAAATAATGTTTTAACGAGACAGCTATTGTACAAATAATCATCAAATGTGGAGTGTTGTAAAATAATGAGATGATTATTGATGATTATTTAGAATTATCATAATATATAGAAAATTCTATTTTATTCCAATTGTAACTCTTAATTTAGACCCTATAAATACTAATCTTGATTATTAATAAAATATACATTTGAGTTTTAACTCTTATATTTTCTTATCTTTTTCTCTTTTATCATAACACTATGAGACTTTTAAAATCCTTTAAAATCTGAGCCTTATTGGAGTCCCCGCACCCACTTTTTTTTTTTTTTGTCAAAATGCATTTTAGAATAGTATTTTATTGGAGAATGTAGTTAAAAAATAAGGAAAATTTTTCGATTTACGTGTAAAATTATTTTATACGAGAATATGTGGTTGGAAATGAGTTTTGAAAAAAAAATGATTTCTTGAAAAAATGAGGGCCAAACATACTCTTAATTGAGGATACCTTGAAATACGTCTTACATAACGTAAAAGTTTCTCGTTTATAAAAATGATTCAATTTTTCAGAATATGTAAAAATAGAGGGGGAGAAGTTTTTTATTAGTTGACAGGATCTAAACAATTTAGATTTTATTGTTTTATTATCGAATTGAACTGAATAATTGACCAAATTTAATGCCGTGGGGTCATCTCATGATTTTGTACAGAGGGAACCGTTTCTAATCTTAAGTTTTGAAGTGTTTGTCTCTAATTTTCCTTTTTTTTTTTTTTTTGGTTCTCTTAATCCCTAATGATCGAAACCATCAAATTGGCACAAGGACAGGAAATTTTGGACATAGCATAACTAACAAAATTTAAATATTTCATTTTAATGTTTCTATTTATAGTGAAAATATCCACATATTAATGCAAGTTTTGAATAATCGCAATTTATTCTCGATCTCCCTTTCAACGTCGAAACATTTTCTGCAATCTATGTGCAAACCATGGGCATCGCTGTTTCATTGGGCAGTCCCTAAAGAAGTGCTCCGTATTTCTACAGTCGTTACAATCAACAAAACTCGTTCCTCTCATTCTGGACAGGAAGTAACAACAACAATCAAATGTCATTGCTACACGAACTAAGGAAGTGAAGAGAAATTCATGATCACTGCCATAGTTTTCAAAGCAACTCCACCCATTTCCATCTATTCTAAACAACAATACATGCGCCTATAGTATTCTTCTACCATTACAAAACAGGGCAAGCAGTATATTTTCTACCAATCTCACTAATTCCACATATGCAATCATATTTTACAAAGTTTTCGACATATTTTCACCACATTTTACATCCGATAGGGAATTAACAAAGTGAACGATATAAGCAAAAAACTTACTTTTCATGTACATCGTTTACACGTTATACCCAGAGATGTTTTCTTTGACTGTTTGGCGCCGATCGGATGTGGAGATGAGTGCTATGGTTGTGTAGTTGCTGATTGTTGTACCTGCTAACAATAAATCTAAATGATTTTGATTTTATCGTTTTAGAATCGAATTGAACTGAATAACTGATGAAAATTAATGCCGTGGGGTCATCTCATGATTTTGAACAAAGGGAATTGTTTCTGATCTTTATTTTTTGAAGTGCTTGTCTCTAGTTTTGGTTTTTTTGTTCTCTTAATCCCAATCAAAACCATCAAATTGGCATAAGGACAGGACATTTTTGTACATAGCATAACAAACAAAATTTAAATATTTCGTTTTAAAATGTTGATATTTATAGTGAAAATTATCGATAATCGGTCTACATGACATACACATGATAATTTGTTATTTGATGCATGAGGCACATAGGACGTTACTGATAATCGCTTTACATAGCATACGAATTGTAGTTTGTTATTTGATGCATAAGCCAAGTATGACGATTATTGGTAATTTTCACTATCAAACCCCAACTTTTTTTTTTTTTTTAATATTGTTTTGTGTACTTACATTATATGCAACATGGATACATTCAAAAAGTTACAAGTAGAAATATATTAACAAGTAATACAGATTACAGATAGCTTAACTTACCTTTAGGATAAATTCCTAAAGACAACTAATTTTCTTTAAAAAAGTTAAAATATACTCCATTTTCATTTTAGTCATAATTACCCATTTAATTAAACATTTAGTAAGATTTATTCTATTTTAATTTGATTACACTCTTAATCTTTAAAATTTTCTCCACCATTCCAAACAACGTTAACTAACCTTAAATATTCAACCCTCACCATAGTCATACGATTGAGCCTCTTCCATCACCACAAGGTAATGCATGTGCCACTTCATGATTAAAAAGATGTATTTTTACATTTTTTATTTTATTTTATTTTTTGAGAAACGTAACATATTTGTGAAGTTATCCCTTAATTTTGAAGCGAAATTTTTTATGAACGAGTCCTTTCATTATAAACTGCAGATTTTGAAGTGTTTATATTAATTACAATAAAAATGAGTCATCCATAAGGGAATAGTACTTGTGAATTATAAGTTCGCCAATCATAAACAGTTTATTGACATAACGAAATATTGCACCTGTAAAATAAAAAAAAAAAAAATATTTTTCCTATTCAACCAGATTAATTCCAATCACGCATTCACAAATACTAATTTTTTAACCACAAATTTCATTGGACTTAATATTATTCCTCCTAAAAAATTACTAATAATTTTACGAGAATACTCACCTTATATTGAAACATCATTAACTTGTATCAAATTTTAAGAGAGATTTTGACACGGGAATCAATGTCCAAGATAAGCAGAAAACTCACCCCAATTAGTCTGAATTGAACATAGAAAGTGCAGTTCCAATACAGTACTCCAGCACTGCAGATATCTTAAACCAAATAAATTTACAATATCTCAAGAAAGGCAATAATTTTAAACTCTTGTTTGGATGTATAATAAGTTAAATGTACCATGAGGTGGGAAATCATGTTTAACTGATTGCAAATTACAGAACAGAATCCAAAAATTTACAGATTTGGGACGATTCTAAATATTCTAACTAGTCAATTAAAGAAGTTGTATTCGTCGTCTGTATTGTGTCTTTGCTGCTTTGCAAATTCGAGTTATCCGCACCGTGCTTCACTTCTTGTGACCTAATGAATTCCTCAATAGCAGCTTTCAACTCCATGTTTGGAATCAACATGTCCACCGTGAGATGAGAACGATTAAAGGGGTCGGTCTGTAATTACAAAACAAATAAGTTAAAACTTTTTCCCCGAATTTTTAACTCTTTCTAAATAAAGCAGGTCAGAAGGAACTTACACTATCACTAAGAAGATGCCTATGAATAACGGATCGGTCGAGTGTGACCTTTGACGAAGGTAACATGACAGGATCCTTCATTAAAGTATACTGCAATCAATGGAAAATTAGCGTCATTAGACAAACAAAGAAACGGTTGAATTGCAAATAACCATATTACACGATAATTGAGCACATTATCATAATGAGTCCAGTCAAACAAGCGAAGATACGATTATTTACTTGAATTGGGTCGAGGAATTCATCTGGTATATCTCCAAGAACAGCCTCGGCATCCATGGCCACTGAAGCTGCAACTTTAGTTTTTGCACCGAGATCAATGAACTCTTGCATGATCCTTACATCTTCCCCAATTCTCCTGAGGACATCTGCTGCAGCACCAAATAGCTGGAAAAAAAATAGTTAGCTCATATTGATCGAACATGTTTCCAGTCCTAACCAACATCGTAAGAAAACCAAGTGAAAAGAATTGCATAATTTAGTACCTGTTCGTTGTATGATCGACCATCTCTTATGATCGCAGCTGGGAAGATGTTTTCCTTATCTCCTCTGGCCAAGTTCACATAAATGTTTACAATCTTCAAATACAAAAACACGCAATTAGAACAAAGCTACACGTGCGTCATCCTTTTTGCAATTAGAAATATAATAGCTAACAGAAAGTAGGAACACCATTGACGGCGAAACAAATCACTGAAGAAAGGTTTTACTGCAGATCTTAATTTTAATCCAAGATCATGATGGTGCAAAAGATGGCAAGATGCAATATATTAAGATGTCTAAGCAAAAATGATGCAGAGAGAAAGTGAAAGAGAATAAGAATTGACATAGAAAATGGAGAAAGGAATTTCAATATAGCTGAATATATCAAAATAATAGTTTTCAATATTCATAAATATTAGTCCTAGATATACTTCAATTCCTACAAAACTGATAAGTTGCCATCTGGTTTGAATTTTATAAGTTGCTGAAATTATAATGTGATAGAAATGAATGATGGATAAGTGCATGCAAGTTGTGGGTCCTACTAAGCGTGGTTAAATTAAAGGTTGACTTTGACCTTAAATTATAATGAATTTACAATCAAATCCAAACATACACTAGAACTAATAATTGTGGTACGATAATAAGTCAGAATCTATTTCTATTTTTAAATCTAAGGTAAATTCCCTTCTGGCACATCTCTTAAACCAAAGTGGCACAGTGTGAAGGAGGTAGGCTAATAACCAAGAGATTCAAGGTTTAATGTAATTTACGGAACTGTCCTGTTTACTCAACCGGGTTGATAGTCTAGAAAAACACGGAAGTTTCGGGTTTAACCAACTGGCGCAGTCCGGGTTTGATAAACAAGAAACTGTCATTATCTAAAATTAAGTTTGAATAAGAAACAAAATATCATTTTACTGCCAACCTGCTTTAGCAATTGTTTTGGTCGAAACTCGTACTTTTCAGGGTCTTTCAAGCTAAGAGATTTTCTTTGGGGCCCCACCAGTTGTAATAGAAAATAGTTTAGCATACTGGCTACTCTTTCAACCTGGAAGAACACAACAAAGACTGTAAATGAAACCTTAACCAGACCAGTTTCAGAAAGTTGAAAATTTCATTGATGCAGAATACCATCTCCGGCAGTAGAAGGGGAGCTGTAATCTGTTCAGAAGTAAATGCCAGCAAACTAACATCTTCATTTGCCAATTTCATATCAATCCTTATAATCTACAACACAAAGGAGCTTCCATCTGAGTAAGCATTTCAAACCATAGATTCACAAATAAATATGAAGTGAAACTCACATTCTCTTGGGAATGGAAAAGCCGAGTTCTCTCCTGCCTCTCTTGCTGAGATCTTTGTTCCCATTCCACAGTATTAGACATCTCAGCTTCCAGTTCTTTGAGTTCAAGTATTTTGTTCAGACTTTCGTCAAGGAGATAAATGCCATCGTTGATCAAAAAGTTTAAGAAGTTCAAATAGACACCCTTCTCCTCCTCCCTAGCTATCTGGAACAGCATGCAATAGTAATAAATAGTATTTCATACAGAAATAGATAAGATATGCAAAAGAGGGGGAAAAAAGGGAAAAAAAAACAAAAGAAAAGCTCAGGTAACTCAACCTGTCTCCAAACATTACGGTGACTTGGAACCTGCCATAGATATTCAAGTAGTTCGGCAATGTTGTGGCGTATATTAAACTTGTCATAGAACTGCATTGGGTGTCAAATAAACACTGAATATCGAAGTGATATTTAATGGATTTACTCCAAAATCAGTAAAACGAAAATGCACAACACCATATTCTAAGGATAGGTAAAAAAAAAAAAAAAAATTATCGAGTATAGCGGTGACGTATGATTTTTGCAGCTCAATGAGACAGGATACTTAGTTGAATCATTGATGTCTGAAAGGAAAGATGCTATGTCCAACAGTATCTACTTTGACAGTTTGGGAAAGTAAACTAGTTGTCCATCTTGGCTATATCTCAATAAGTAGACTTCAAAAATTTCAGTGCTTCTCCCAAATAGAAGAGGAAATATGATTTCATTTCTTATTAATTCCATTATTGGGAATTTTTTCATGATCCATATCACCAATTTTGCAATTTCGTCAATAATCATAGTGGTCTAGTGCAACCTCACCTTCATAAGACAAGCATGATGTGAGCAGAGTAACAACATATGTGAAAGCTAAATTGTCAAGACTAAATATAAATTGGTGGAAACTATATGAAAATATCAGAAGGCATTCTGATAAATTAGAAGATTGGTCATCAGCAAGGGTCCTATTGGGAATACTAGAAATTTAGGATTAGTGCCTAAACAAGTTTAAAGATATATTTAAGAATAGAATATAGAATTTCTGAATACCTGAGTGTGGGAACCAGTGAACTCAATGTCAACATAAAGATTCAGAAGATTCCTCACGAGGTATTCTAGGGACAGTTGATGTCCTTCAAACAGAGTTGATGTGGCTGTTGAGCCGCTGCAGACACAAGTTTTAGTTAGATGGAAGTACATAAGAAAATTCAGATTGGTTGAGAAAGTGAGAGCAAGTCTCAGTGCAATATGTTAAAGTTCTAAAAAGCACACCTCCTTCTGGGCATCCAGCAATTGAGGACTTCAACCATCTTCGCTCTTAGATAAGGATTTCTTACGTATTCTGGACTAGCCATGAACATAATGATGAAGTTCATAAAATCATCCTGTCCAGACGTAGATAAAATAAATAAAATATTAAGAAATACCTAACAGGTGAATAAACAATCCACTAAAATGTAAATTGAAGATTCAACGTACAAGCATGATCCCGTCCAAAGCTCTAGGAATTCTAGAGGCAAAAATAAGCAACTCCATGGTGTCCTCCACAAAGTGCTCTGGCATACAAGCAAATTCCATTGGGCAAGTTGGTGATAGAGGCATTTTAAAACCACCTACTAGGCTAACTAACCAAACCACCATTAAACGGTAGTAAGACAATGCCCGCTCAAGAAGCCCTCCATCCTATGAATAATGAAGTAAGTTTTGTAAATATTGAGCAATATTTGACAATAAAAAAAGTAGAAACTGCAACAGGGGCACAAGTGCATTCATGTATGCATCGGCATTATAACACAGACACACTACATGCACAATGAGAGGGGAAAGAAATGTGATAAAAATACATACTCTCAGTATCTGAGCTTCATAGCATAATTTCTCTTGTGAATACAGCTCAATTTCTTTCTCAAGACGTGATATATCCTGTTGCAATTGCGGAGATGGTGCTTGCCCTACCATGGCTTTGAAAGTGGATAAAGTATCTTCACATCTTGAAATGTCCTGAACATATGTTCCAAGATAATAATGCCTTCAATTAGTCTAACAGACAGTACCATTTAAGGTACGCATACATATTCCACAATAAAACATTATTTAAAAGGAAATAAAAAGATAAAAATAATAGATCTGGTTCATTGTTGCAAAAACTAAGGAGTTCGCAACCTGAACAAGATTTTTGAAGTCTGAAAATGCTTTTAGTAACCCCAAGTTAAGCACCCTGGCAGTCATGAAGAAGCATTCACAAATAAAAGGGTATTTGTCTTTCTGGCTACAACTTGACATTGCTCTATTACTATGAAGCAGAGAAACCTCATTTGCTTTACTGCCAGAACTAGTAGCTTCCTGAGATTTTAGTAATCGATTTTCACTATCACTATTATTTGCAGAGACATCAACTTTCCCAGGATAAATTCTGTTTATCCAGTCAGTGACTTCTTCAGATGATGCATGTAGAGCAGTCAGTCCTCTGGTACATGTATATCATGAGAATGAAAGATATAATATTAAGCCAAAGGCATTGCCAATTAAAAAAGAAAAAAAAGTGTACATAGTTTCAAGAGAAAGCTTTCACCTCAATTCTAAACGGTTACTGTCAAATATGTATTTAGGATCAACTTTATCCCTTTTTGACATATTTGCATCCAAGAATGGCTCACAGAGACGAAGCATACTGGCACTCAAGTTTACAAACATGCCAGAACTAGCACTAGATAGCGGATCAACCTGTAACCAAGTTTCATTTATTTATGATTAGAGAGCAATGAAACTCTGAAAGATTTAGACCACACTCTCAAGTGCAGCAAAGTAAAAATATAATTAAGACATCTTATACTTAATTTGGGAGAGATAAAAGACTGGGATTTGCTAATGTGGTGTAAATTCAAGCCCTAAATTGAACAATCTCTGCTGGAAAAAGATTCACCTGCAAATGAGCTCGTGAAGAGTTTCTGTTGATGACCTCTGCAAGGTACTCGAGAACATTCTCACGAGTGCTTGTATTCTTAAGGAGGCACACAAGAACTTCCGCCAGGCCATCATATAAATTGTTCATGACCGTTTTAATAGTTGTGAAGGAAGACAAAAGATCAGCTGGACGACGAGTTGATTCTTCTGAGAAGCACTGCTGGCTGGCAAAATAGGATAGGAGCTATCAATAAACACATGAAGGTTCTTTCAGAAAAAAAAAACTACCAAGGCTACATTCCGTCAAATTCAACTTCAGGTAATACTTTTCTTAGTGCAAAACACTTAGATTTACCCGAATTTCCAAAAGTCAATGATGTTCAGGGGCAAGTTGCATAACCAAGCGACAAAGAATAAGTGTGTGTGATTTAGTAAACACTGTTACGCAACCACACAACCATACATGTTCTTACAGCAAATTAAGCAAAAAAACCACTACTCACGAGACATGTCAATTTGCCGTGGCAAATATGCACAGAACAACAGCAGATTATTCATACTCCACGCAAACAAAAGGAGAAATAGTCGAACTCACCCAACATCAGGCTCACTCTTGAAGAGAGCATGATCAGGCAATGCACTAACATGGAAAAAAGGACCCAAAATGCTAGTCATCTCGATTACTCTCCCATTCAGATACACGCTTTTCGGAATCCACCACGGATGATTCACTAGTGCCTTGGCTCCCACAGGATAATGCAACAGTAACAACAAGGCCCTGAGTGGCTGCTGAAAGTTCCCCAAAGCCGAAACCTTAAGCATACTTCCTCTCAAATCCTCATACAACTTCTTCAAAATTGATTCCAAGGAATCATAATCCCCACCAAGGAAAAACTCCTCCAAAAACCCTGGGGGAGATGAAACTGCCTCAATACTCCCTCCAAACTCATCAATATTACTTCCTACCTCGGAAAAAACCAGAGGCAGCAAAGGAGAAACATTTGACTTATTCGTATCCCAATTTGGAAACATATCTGGATTCCCCAGCTGAATCCTACTATACGAAACAGCCAATTTCTTAGCTTGCTTCACTACCATCTCCATTTCCCCCCTCACATTCTTATCCTTCATCGACCCAATTTTCTTCCCCTCCTCATACGCACGACGATAACAATTAACTAAATACTGAAACGGCGGCTCAGCAGAAACAAAATTGCCCGAAAGCCGATCAATTAAGACCCTTTCCATCAAATCTCGTGACAGTTTCAACTCCTTTCCCTCACTCAAAATCTCCGCTGCTGACATCTCCAAGTACACAACTCGTGAATCACTCTCCATCGAATCGACAAGCGACACAAGGAATATTTTCCGGAGAATAATATCCTCGATTTCCGCCGGGGTCCTTCGGAGTTTTTGAGTAGCCATAGCCCAAAATATTCTCAATAACAAATATTTCTCGAAATTACAAGAAAATCAACTATGAATTTGAATTAGGGTTTTCGATTTCAAAGCTGAAACTGGAGAAAAAAAGATCCAATAACTTTAAAAAAAAAGGTTGCCTGTTCAAGAATATAGATCGACCCGGTACATAAATATGTGCATATGTATAAGAAAAAAAATGGGAAAAATTTGGAAATTGGGAATAATGATTGATTTTTTTACTCAGCAAGAATGAATTGTTGAAGCAAAGACGTGAAAAGTAGGGTTTATCTGTGTGTATATTTTCCTTCTATAGCAACAAGAAGAATTCATAGTACTTCTCGAAGAAGGTTTTTTGTTTTCAACTAGGAGTGGTTATCTTAACACGATGTCATATACCAACCGGGATTAAGTGACCACTTGGGAAAATTTCAGTTTCACAGCAGTTGTCCATAATGTCTCATTCTCTTAAAAGAGTGAATGTGAAATTCATTGTTCATTTTTGTCACATTAAATTTCACATTAATCATGTTTGGAATTGGTTTGGTACTGTTGCACCGACCTATTTTGTATTATAAAA
>CAIGRP010007391.1:0-25802 GCA_903798385.1 Fraxinus cuspidata
TAACGTAGAGCGCCCGGGGGATGTGATAGACGGCCTCGTGGCAATGGGCGACCCCGTGTTAACGTAGAGCGCCCGGGGATTGTGGTAGACTGCCCATCCCATGGTTCGTCACATGGGTTCCGGATCTAGTGCCCATATTTTTAAGAAATAACCCGACCAATTAGTTATGTCTCACTATATCATCAATTTTCATAAGCACTATTAGATGCCAAATGACGTAGTATGTTTGGATAATCATTAAAATTTATGGAGTTTACAATAAATTAATCCAAGTTGAAAAATAAGTAAGTTATTTTGATTTTAAAGTAAGAGTTGCTTTCAAAAAATTATTATTTTTTACTTATACGAATATGTTAGAAACGAAAGTTTTTTAAATTTTAATGTTTTTTTTTTTTTTTTTTTNGAAACGAAAGTTTTTTAAATTTTAATGTTTTTTTTTTTTTTTTTTTGAAGCTCGGCCAAGGATAAAGCCGAAAACACTCTGCTCCACATTTCTCTTGCTTGGACCACGTACGGTACGAAAATGCAGTCATGAGATGAGTTTCATTGTGTCTTGTTAGGAAATAATGGTCATAAAAGATTATCGACAGTAACATTAATAAGCAAGTAGAATTAATTAGATGAGAGTTTAACCTACTTTTCCATAATCGGTAATTCATGCTTTCCTTGCATTGGTACTTAAGGACTTCCAATAATCATCTTTTGAGATATGATCGTCTTTTCTTGTAAAAAAAAAATGTCAAAATTATCTTGTATGAAACGGGACTCAGTTAGAATTCAAGAAATACTAAATGTTAACAAGGATTTGATTGCAAGAACAAACGCAATTAAAGAATGGAACTTGTGCAAGATAGGGAAATATTCGATTTAATTACGTGAATACTTTCTCTTGTTTTAAAACCATATATGAACTCAACATTTGCTCTCATAAAATATTCAAATTTAACGACATCTACGCTAACCCATGTATTCATAGTTATTTTCAATACAACAGTTGGGCCAGGTTTACGTTATATTCCAAATAACAGTGGCATGAGCAATCACTCGCAAGGTTCCAATTTGTCTTCTGTTTGGAAAGTGACTGGTTTTCATCAGTTTGGTCCCTTTTTCCAACCAATATGGGTTGCCAAGATAAGGGGCCCAAACACCTCCTTCATTTAAATGCTATCAAAATTTATTAAGAAAATACTAATAATTATGTATCTTGGATTATCGTTTAATCACTGCAATCATTAGGTATGGTTTTTTATTTCGGTAAAGATAAATTATAGTCCCCCATTGTTTTCAAAAAAAAGGAAAAAGACTATAGGACTACTTAGCTTTCAATAATCTGCCAAGTATTGGAGAAATTCTATGAACGCGCCCAATTCTGGCCAAACGAGGGCATGTTAGGTGTGTAGTATTTGATTATATTTCGTTCATATAAAACTAGTATTCTTTATGAAAATGGGGCATTAACTCGAGTTGGAGCCTTTCCTTGTAGGTGGACTGACATTAATTCCCTATTCCTTATTTATGTTAAAAATTCAATTTTTGTGGGGGGTAAGACACACAATAGTGTGTGAAAATTGAAGCCAAATGTCCCTAATAAGTACCCTATTGTCCTTTGTCTCAAAGTCGCAAAAAAACCATTATTCAGTTCTTTTTATCTTTGTTGTGTGGTGTCTCTGTAGAGGATAGACAGATGAACAAGCATCACAGAGCAAAAGTAAAGCCACAAATGCAGATGCTGCTCAAAGAAACCTTTTACAACACCAAAAACTTCTTTTACGTTACATTTCAAAATCCCAAATCATGTCTCTTAGGAGGGTACCAAAAGCTGCCTAAAATTCCTCTTGTCAAACCCATCTTTTCGACTAAGAATCCGAAACTACATGAGCTGAATAATTTCTGTCAAGATTTCTCTGATAAAAATGAGATACCGAAGAAAATGGAGGGTCGACTCTCACCAGAAGAAGAAACGAAGGGAGACAGAAAATTTAATGGAAGCTCCATGTATATTGTGGATCAAAGCGGATTAAAGGAATCGAAAGAGAAGAAGAGTGATGAATATTCCAAAGGCAAACAAGTGGAGTTCATTTCTAAGAATACAGAAGCTTTAGCTAAAAAAATGAAAGAATTGGAGATGATGGATGTGAATGACATGGATCATGTGCTGGATATAGAAGAGGTGCTCAATTACTATTCTAGGCTCACCTGCCCAGCTTATCAAGACATAGTTGACAAGTTTTTCATGGACATGTATGCGGAATATTATCTTCCACCGCCCTCAGCCAGTGCTCACAGTTCAATGAGGAAACAGATTTCAGTCAGTGTTCACGGTTCAATGAGGAAACAGGGCTCGGTCAGTGTTCATGGTTCAATGAGGAAACTGGGTTCTGTCAGTGTTCACTGTTCAATGAGGAGTTTTGGCCCTCTAAAGATGTAGAAGTGAAGTAAATTTCATTCTTCATCTCCCTTCATTCCACTGTGTGTGTGTGCGTGTCGTTCATAAATGAAAATTCTCTCTTCATGTACAGCAATTTCTTTGGCCAATAATGGAAGTATGTACCTCGAAATTCTTTCGTGCAAAGTCCATAAATATCCATTCTTCTTGTCATCTGTAGATTTCTCTGTTATGATCACTTATTTTGATATCGTGTGCCTACACCGACCGAATTCAATCCAAAATTTTCCCTCTTAACCCTTGCAAGAATTGAGAAATATTGAAAAAGTTAAACTTTTTACGAGCATTAGTAATAGCGATACACATAAAGATGGAAAAAAAAATCATCACTATTTATATGCCATTAATGAAAAATCATCAACTAAATCCTGTCCAAGCTAGTAAAGTTACAAAAGTGATAGCAAAGCCGACTAAATGTCAAAAAGGTGAATTTTATAGGTCAAAAAGAGCATAATCCAAATTCAGTTATACAGAACAAGACGTGCATTGCAGCCAGATTTTTCAGTTCACTTTTCTGCAATTAAGTCGAACCTGGCCCATTGGTGCCGTCAGGACCTGGAGATTGGACAGTTTGTTCATTGTAAGTCCAAAGTCCCTTTGGAACAGGGAAATATCTGATGCATATGCTCGGACCCAATTCTCTGTTTCATCCCCTGCTGTCAGCTGCTGATCAACAAAGAGTAATCCCTTGCCTTGGAGAAGACTGGAGTAGTATACCGTACCAAAACCTGTTCCTGGTCCCTCATAGTCCATCTTCATCGTGGGATCGTTAAAGGAGGCAGTTGATATGCGCTTGACAGAGGGTGAAGGTGATAATGAGGGTGATATAGATAGTGGTGATGATGAGGTATGGCTTCTATTGCATTTTGACCTCAGAAAGTTGAGAAATTCAGTATCTATAGAGGGGTCAGGACCTTGAGTTCCACTGAAGTTATAAAGACGGTTGAAAAAGAATTTGCAGTGAATCGTACCAGTGCTGTGGGCACCTGTGACCTCGAACATAAAAAGGAAGGCAAAAACGAACTCAAATCTCATCAAATTTGATGTTGTTTGACAAAGAAGAATGCAAATGACGTGAGAGCATATAGAAATTGTAAGTATTGAAAAGGAACGCAAAAACGAACTCTAACTCTCATCAGAGTCGATGTTGTTTGACAAAAAAGAATGCAAATAAAGTGAGAGCATATAGAAATCTTAAGTACTGAAAAGGAAGTTCATAATCTGATTCCTTTTTGTCTAACATTAAAAGCATTATTTAAGATACAGCAAAATGGTAATCCGATTTCTTTTCACTTAGAGATTTTTGCTCTACAGAGATCTTTAATGAAAATAGGAAAAGTTTTATCACTTAGCTGTTACTGAACAACTAATTCAGGTATCTCAGTAATCACTTTTCGTTGTTTTTCAATCAAATAAAATGACGTTAGATAGGTCATAGAAATTTGATACATGCAAGCACATCAGATTAGCTGATTAGAGTTCATAAATTGTTTCATTTGCACACTGAAAACTAGAAAAAAAATTGAGGAGAGGAAAAATGGTAATACCTAATAGACTGACAGTCTCTCTTTGATCAAACCCTCTTGATGCAAATGCCTCAATTGTTTTAGAGAGATTGTCTTGGGGAGTAGGAAGCTCATGTGTAGCTACTTCTTGAAAAGAAACTATACTGTCTCTCCTACCGGTATACAGAGGGTAGAACGGGCCACCAGCCTGAATTTTAAAAGATTTTTAGTGCATAAACAAGTAATAAAAGAATGTACATTAGCACAAGAAGATTTACCAGAAGGACACTTTCCCTTGCCGCCAAAACGACAATATCAGCGCAAGAAACGATTCTAGGGCATGATTTTTCAACGTTAGACTTAATGATGTCGATCAGATCAAACCCCTTTAAAGATTCATTAGGTGGAGAGTCTTTCTCACTCGTTATTCCATCAGCAGCATCCAGTAGAACAGAAGCATCACACCCCTATTCCAGTGACCAGTATTGATCATATAGCAAGTAGTAATCACAACAACCAGTACAAACCCAAAACAAATTCGTAGAAACATAATCAAATTTCTCAAGATTTTAAGTCAAAATGAACAATACAGAATTTAGAATTCCCTTCTGTAATATAATATTAGGGTAACAAAATGGATAGAATCAACATAACAGACTATTAAAACAATTTCATCATATAATTCAAAGCAGCCCTCTATGAACACTGTCTAAGAAAATTGAATCAAATTTGAGAACACTAAATTCATGGTGAAAAATAGAAAGCACCAGGAATCACTTATAAGTGAATAGC
Source organism: Fraxinus cuspidata (assembly GCA_903798385.1). Lineage (NCBI taxonomy): Eukaryota > Viridiplantae > Streptophyta > Magnoliopsida > Lamiales > Oleaceae > Fraxinus > Fraxinus cuspidata. The sequence goes on from CAIGRP010007391.1 coordinate 4,744, forward strand.
ATAAAAAAATTTACCTCCACAAAGCAATCATGGAAAAGAAGCCTCAACAATGCAGGGGCAACATTTCGCCGCAGATTGAAGAGCTCATGAACGGTTGTTCGAACGATTTTCTCGGCTAATGGGCAAGATTCATTGTAGTAATCATATCTGAGCGATCCCTGGCGAGAATTATAGGAATGAGTTTCTGGAAGCTTCCTTTCCACCTTGTCTCTTGATTGAGCCCTTAAAAATGAATGTAAATTGTCAGTAATTCGTGATGAAACCTTGTTGGTTTCTGCATGTTGGTTCTTCAAAGAGAAGAGAACACATAGTAGAAATACAAGAAAGCTTAGTTTTCCTGTGAAATCCATAGCAAATTATTACAAGATTTGCATAAAGAACTCTTCTCTCTCTATATATATATATTTCTATTTCTCTCCCCCCTCTCTCTCTCTCTCCTCAAAACTGAGTTGCAGAGCTTAACGGGAGCTTCTGTGAAGTACAGAATCAAGAAAGGAGGCGCGGGAAAAAGAGATGAAATGACGAAAGTGCCCTTGTAACCAGAAGTTTGTTACAGAACTATATCCATCTGCAGCAGTTGTTTGATCTGAATTACTGGAGGAAGTGGAAATTATTGCGTCTTTCTTGTGGAGAATTTTTTAATTCAATAATTTTGATTTGTGTTTCTAAGAAAATCTAATAAGAATTTTTATAACGGTCATGCCGAGAATATATTAAAAATTTTAAAAGTGGGTTTAAACGAATTACTTCCATGTCATATTCTGTTTAAAAAAAAAAAACCTTAATCATGGCTCACATTCGGAATAATGTAATCTAATAAATTACGTATGCTCCTTTCCCTTGGCCTACAATACAAAGGTCTTTCAAATGCTCATCTTTCACATTCTAAACATGTCAAGTCAACTTACATGTCCCGTTTTACCTTCTCGGAAACATTTCATTTTTGCCTCTGTTTGATCAAAATTATTAGTACAATTTCAGCCAAAAAGAGGCCGAGTTTATGCAAAGTTATACTTGAAAGTAGAGAATAATCGCATCTTTATGTTTTGGTTCGATTTGGTGCATCTCAAACTAATCCAATCATGTCATGTTAAGCATGCCATTCCTGGGATCACGAAAATTCGTGCAGAGTTGAAAATTCTCCGAATATGAACCGTGCAAGGGCCAAAAAGGCCACGAGAAACTCGGCGGATGGAAACAATGTACAATCAATCAAAAACAAGCAGTACGGAAACATTCAAATTGAAAACAAACGTATTTCTCACAACATTCGATGATATTAAGAATTACATAGCTGCAAAGATTTAAAATGATTTTCTGTAATTTGTTAAAAATAAAAATAATGATAATGAAATTGGGATGGGAGCCGTAGTCGAACCCCTGAACTGGGCCAAATACATCACAAGACTTGCACAAGGACTCGTGCGACAGCTGACACCCTATATTTCAACTTGGGGGCTGAACATACTCACTAGTAACTCACAAATTTGCATCAATCCAACAAACGATTTCCTGATCATGACATCAATATTCCCAAGCAATATGAATCACACTGAACTCAATGAGCATTTTCATATGACGCTTAATTACCAGAAGATACTAGAACGTTGTGCTCCTTTAGCCGTCTTTGGAAATGAGCCAAGCGATTCTGTAACTGTAAGATACCGGCAGCCTTTTGGGATAGGATTGTATTCAATCTGGTGACATAATCATCTAGCTGATTCCCTGGTTGATCTGCCTCAACCAATAGATTCATCTCCTGCAAAAGGCCAATGAATATTTTGATTGAGGTGCGTAGACTTAAAAATACAACTTGAGTCTATATAGAGAATTTAGACACTTAATCAATCTATAACAGAGATTAACTTTTGAATCGATAAACAGAGAATGAGATGGCTACAGTTCAGATAAACTCTTTGTTGTGAAAGCTGGTAGTTTGCATCAGAATAATATGAAAGATGTGATCCATCTAAAATCATTGCCGATATACTGAGAATTCATATAAAAAGCTTCAACATACTGAAGAGAATGCTCAAATAGTATTATAAAGCCCCCAATGCTAAGAACCTAAGATGGTGTCTGGATTCAAGAACCATGCTAGAGCCGCTATAAGATTATCACTGACCTCTCGAACAATATCCATTGTCTCCTCCACTTGTCTCCTATGAGCATTGACAAGATCTTCCTCTTCCTACAAAATCAAAGACACACAGAAGTCAGAACCTGCAATGGACTCATTTTGTTGTTAAAAAGTAATGTTTAATGGTCTTACCTTTAATAGAGAGTTCAAATCATCGTCCGAGTTCAAGTATTTCATATCAGATTTAAGAGGTTCCTTCCACTTTGACTGGCTATTGGCTCTCCTCATTTTATCATCCATGTTAGAAAAAGGGTATGATTCAACTTTTGAGTTTTGCTTCCATGCTGGCTTCTCTTGCTCGTAAAACTCTTCATCATTTTCTTCCCTGTCAGTTTTTTCAGGCCATGAATCACCGGTATCATCTTCAAATGTTATTCCAGGTGGTAAAACTGATGACAGGGGTTGTGTTGATGATTCCTTCAGATTTGAGGTTGATGAGAAAACATCTTTTTTGTTGTTGTTCCCTTTTGAAAGGCTCTTCACCCTATAATTTCGAAAAAATAAGATAAGACTTTTAAGAGAAGGAACCATTTGCCTGGCAGAAAATTTATATCATCAAAACATCAGACTTACCTGTCCGCATATCTTAATGTGTTTAATGTATGTTCACAGGATCCCGCATTGGGTGAAACACATGATATCATCACAGTACGAGAATTTCCAACAAATGAATCCCTTAAGACTTCAGTTAATTTACTGCCTCTAAATGGAATATGCCCTTGATCATTATCAAGGGCTCTAATGCACTCCTTCAAGGCAAGCAAACTTTTGTTAATCTCAGCTCCTTCCATTCTGCATATTCAGAAAACACTAACTGAGAACTCATTAAAAGAAGGCAAATTGTTGGTATCATATCAATAACATCAGAGAGACCAATGGACACTACAATTATAGCTTCTTCTATCCAATAACATATAAATGTTGGGTAATAACAATGTCTTGCTAGATAAAGTACCAATGCCATGCATCCTCAAACACAACATAGTAATTACATGTCTGATTTCATTAGATTTCTATTTTAACACCAGATTGAATTTATTTTTTTTACCACAGAAAACAAAGAAAGTTGAAGATGATTAAGTAGTATATACCTAGTTTGTTTATCATTATCAGTAGTATCAGCACCGCGTTCACTTCCAGCAAGGTCTATGAAGGAGAGCTTGCCAACAACTCGAGCAGGTTTGGATTCACTGCCATCAGTTGACCTCTTAATGGTTAGCTGAAGAATGGCATGTGAACGGGATGATTCCTCATTTGCACCAGTGGTGCCTGTACTTCTTGTTGCACTTCCTTTCTCAATAAGGTCCTTAATTGTCTCCACATCCGATACTTTGTACTCTTGCAAGCCTACAATACAAACTTGTTGTTTGCCGTCCTCTCTCATGCAAAGCTTTCTACATAAAGAAAATATGAAGTGCCGTGATAATCCATATGGTGACTAGTAATAGACCAATGATTTAAGTAAGAATCAATTGGGACATCTTACTTCCTATCGCTGAGTAAATCATATAATTTTCCTCCATATATCTCAAAGAAGCTTACAAACAATTGAAACCCTTGATTCCTGTAAGTGTGATGCATGAGCCTCAAGATATCCCTAGAAGCCTTTAGGGGTAGTGGTTTCATTGTAAAGGTTTTGCCACTTCCTGAACAAATTTCAGAGGAAAAAAAAAAAGAAAGGAAAAGTAGAAAGTTAGAAAAAGCTTATAGATTAGTAAAAATAAATTAGCAAACAATGAGAGGAGTGACGTCACAAGAAGTATGATATTCATGGGAAGAAGAAAAGCTGACACGGTGAGGAGCAATTTGTACATTTGTCAAATTAAAATTTTAAATCCTAGGCATCCCAATCTTATCAAGATAAAATGGGGCTACATCTTACTGGGAAATAGGAAGACGAAGAGAAAAAATAACATTTAAATAGTGGATCTTTCAAATATGACTGTAATCACTTCTCAGCCTATCATAAGCAACAATGTCGGCTTTTATTACTGCAAGGACCAAAATTTAGCCCCTTCTTATGTTCTGTTTCAAATTATATAAAACAGCAGATAAAGGTCAATCATGAGTTTTGTTCATTTTATTGAGGCCCTGTTTGATGGACATTATTTGATCAAATGAGTTTTGTAATAGTAAATTTTAGGAGAACGTGGTTAAAAAGTAGGAAAAATTTTGGGTTTACATGCAAAATATTTTATTTGAAGAATGTGTGGTTGAAAATGAGTTTTGAAATAATGAGAACCAAACAAAGGCCGATTTAGCAATGCCTCACATGATAAGAGAGGTCCACGATAGCAGCTACAGCAATATCCAAGGATTTGGAGAATAATCAAATTTGGTTAATACTATCCCCTAGAGCATGCCTTCAAAGAAAGGATTATTGGCTGATGCTTTAATAGGCCGGTGCATTTCTCCACACCACCAATAAAGAATACTACTATTAGTACTTAATTTGTTAAGCCAGATAAACAAAAAAATTCATCTAGCTCTATCGCTTCTAGATTTTCTGCACTTAATGTCAATATCAAATACAAGTCCGTCTTCCAGGTCTAGGTCCGTTCTTCTCATCTATGACATCTTTGCCTTTGTTTGGGATTTGTCTTGCTTCTCTTGCAAGTCCATGGGTAGACGCAAAACCAAAAATTATCTCAATACAAACTTCACTATTGCATGAATGAGGTAATCAAGCATGTTCTTCTCAACATTCTTAAGAGACTCGCCTTGAGGAAACTTGAAAGTAATTCCGTGAATATTGAAGAAAAGTTAAATTCGGGAATTTAAGTATGCCCTACAAGCATGCAACAGGTCCACCATAGCATGTGGAGACCAAAACCAAAATTTGGAGCATGTTTAAGCTCCATTTTTTGCAAAAAAATGTATTTGTTGATTTGTTGGAGAATGTGTGGTTAAAAAATAAGAGAAGTTTTGGATTTGGGTGTAATATTATTTTATTGAAGAATGGGTGGCTGAAAAAAAAGAGAGAAATGTATTTTGAAAATAATTGGGACCAAACAAGGGCTTGAAGTACAAAAATAAAAGTCAAACAAACAGTGGCAAGCTTTCAACACCAAATCCATCTGACGGTTACATGTAAGCAATTACCTGTTTGCCCATAGGCGAAGCAAGTAGCTTTGGTGCGTTGGAAAATTATTGGAACAATGGGCTCCACAGTTTCACGATAGACCTATAGATAGAACATGTGGGACACAATTAAGAAGGCCTCCAATACACCATGAGTATTACATGGTTCCCGCTCAAGTTCATGCTCATTACCTCATCATTTGATACTTCCTCGTTCAGCACAGCATCAAAGACAAATTCATGCTTCTCCACATATTCTGTCAAGTCAACCTGCAGGAAATTAAGAATAAAAAAAAAACACTGAGCCCCATTCTTTAAAAAACTTATTTTTTTCCCCCTCATTCTCCAAATAAAATAATTTTACACGTAAATCAAAAACTTTTAGCTATTAACCATAAATTCTCCAAAAAATCACTATTACAAAATCTATTCTACCAAAAAATGGGGCTCAAACAAATCCTGAATGTTTCACAAAAGAAATTCCAACTACAATCAGTTCCAAACAACTATTACCTGTTCTGCTGTTCATTTAATTTTTGGCATGAGACTATTACATGAGAGAATAAATTTGTCAATATAATCCATCATCTACTGCTTTCGCTGGAGAACAGCTGAAGGCAAATGGTGTCAATATAATGCATGTCTCTAACTAATAACTTGAAGCAACTTTATTATTTTATTGTAGAAGAAATCAATCAAAATTTATGTGCGCGCAACATGCAGCATTAAGAAAGGTAACAATACGAGTTATGAAAATATTATCAAAATCAGTCACAAAGAAAAGCAAATAACCAGGATGAAAAGATTCTCTACACAAGTTATAATTGGCAGTAGAATCAATCTTTGGATTTATTGAAATTTAAAATCATATATCCAGTGATCTAAATTATAAGGACCAGTACATGACATCTCATTCACAATATCTAAGGCATCAAAAAACTTCAGAAATTACAACCAGAGGACATCAAAAGATCACGGACCTTAAGTTTTGTCTCATGGACGACAAGAGAATTAGATTGTGTTTCAATGATATCTTCCTCATTCTTCGACAATTCTTTTTTGTTTAATGGTCTTTTGCGTACCTGCAACAATCAATTATTATTCACGAAACTTACATAGGTTAATCCGGTTAAAAGACTAATATTTAATGCAGATTTAGAATCAGAAAAGTAAGAAATGTAGCTATAGGTAGCTACAGACTAATCAAGCAACAAAAGGTTAAGAGAACAGACTCGCTAGAACACTGAAAAACATACATACCACCACTTTGATCTTTGCAACATTGCTGGCCTTTACATTGTCAGCTGCAATGCTTTTCATAACATTGTTCTCCTGCAAACCACGAGCTTTGCTGCTTTGTTTATTGTTTCCAAGGTATGGATCGGAGTCATCAAAGCTTCTCCCCCGTGCAAAATGCATTGAGGTGCCATTATACAGACTAGGAGCTGGCATCTAGTTTCCACATTCAACAAAGAGGGAAAAAAATTAGCCAAAATTTAAAATAATAAAATGAGCGAGAATGGCAAAATGTTTCAAATACAAATTAAAGCCATGAGAAGTATAATAACATCTAATATATAATGTGCTATGAATTTTCTGAGCATAATCTCATATTTAGAGACAACTAGCTTAGGGCTTATTATTAGTTAACATGAATCCAATTTTCTAAACTCATAACAATGAAGAATGCTATGAGTGAAGACACGTTGGGAAAAAGATCATCAGGCATCATCCATATACCAAATATTAATTAGGCTGGAGTAATTGAAACCTGAAGTCAACAAAAAGTAAAAATGAAATTCACACACAATTGAATTTCACTCATTCCACAAAAAATATCAACTGTGAGGGCAATCACGACCCAACGGAAAACCAATTCAGCACACACCAGAATACATAATCCACTAAGAAACCTTATAGTCAAACCGTTCTACACCATTTAATTCAGAGGACAACACAAAACTCAAAACTTTTTCTAATTCATTCCCACAATTTATGTCAAAATCAAATCAAATACCTACCTCAGTAAGTAGTTCGGTGTCGAGAGAATGCAGATCCAAAAGCCCTGGACTATACTCAATTGGCGAAACTTGCTCCTCCCCGTTCCTTCTCTGACTTCCGGGCCGTGAATTTACTGGTGGCGTCAATGGTTCAGCAAACAAATCGCTGCTTCCACTGTAAGTCCTCTGCGCTTGCACGCTCCTATACATTCTCGAGTCCTGACCCCCTCCATTATAGTATCCAAAATCCTAATTTTAAAAAATCAAAAAGTATATATAAAAATAAAAATTCGAAAATTTTTCCATCTCAACATCAGATATTCAGATCTAGCATACATGCGGTCAACAAAAAACGCAGAATAATAGAACTGCACCTGAAGTGGAGGAACTGCATTGTTTGATGACTGCAGGTGCTGAAGGCCAGCTGATTGCAGCCATCGGCCATTTGATGATGATTCTAGAAAATTATCGGAGTACTGACGCTGGTGGTGCACAGTCGATGATGCACCAGATCTCTGCCTTCCAACAGCATTCATTTTCTCTCTCTCTCTAAAATTCACGATCACAGTCCGATCCTCACGTTTTCTATCTCTAAAATGAACAGATTGAATGAAATGGATGAATGAGGGATACGGAGAGAGAAAGAGGGTTTGCAGATGAAAATGTAAAGACTTGGTCTGAGAGAAGCTTTGAAGTTCAACGGCTGCGATTCATTCTGCACAGTAAAAGTTTTAAAATAATTGAAGAATTTAAAGAAGAAACCGAGAAAGGTGAAAAATTACAAGAATTGCCAGGGATTAATTAACAACCTAATGGGCCTTTTAAAAATTTGAATCTAATTTGAAAGGAGGTGAGAGCGGCATGAGTTATACGTGTGAGAAATTTTTATTGGTTGAAAGAAGGTGGGACCCGCTAGTTTTTGGATTGAGGATGCTGTCTGTCAAATCTTTTGCCGTTTCACATGGTGGGGTTGTGTCGTTTTTGTACCACTATCCTCCTTTACTTGATGTTAAGGAATAATTTGACATGTGTCATGATTCTACTTCAAATTTGAGTCTACTCCTTGAGAGCAATTTGTTCAAGGAGTATTATCAAATCAATATGGTGAGACGAAATGAAAATTAATGTTCTTAACTTTTTAGTAAGAATTTCAAAACCATGTACTTTCTTTTATCTTTTGATATCTTTTTTCTCGCATATTCCCTCCTTAAGTATAACAATTTAAGAAAGAAATTCGTGAAAAATAAGACAAGCACAAATTATCTTGAAGCAAATATTAAGAATGAGTACGATAAGGACAAAACCCTGAGAAGAGGGAAACCTTATATTTACCTGCATGCGCCACCCCTTCTTTTGCCCTATGCCTCCTCCCACTTCTATCTGCTCAGGAGCTCAAGGAATGCTTAAGTTTCAATTTCGAGTTCTTATCTAATTTCTTGTCAAGAGTCTCTTGAGTTTAGGAAAGAGGGATAAGAAAATGCATGGAAAGATGAGATGGGAGATAAAGGGGAAAAACACACAAAAAAAAAAGGAAGAGAGAAGGGCTAAGAGATACAAGTGATGGGAGATGGAAAAGATAAAGTGGTGAAATTGTTTTAAGAAATATTAAGTTGGATATAACTTGTAAACTATGCCTCTCAAACCAAATAATTAAAACGTGGACATTTTCCACTTAAAATCATTGAAATAAAAACTTTGAAAAATATATGTCGTTGATCAGCATCTCACATATATGCGAAGGTGATACATTGAAATACATATTTTTCCATTAGAAAGGAAATCATTATAATAAAAACTTTGAAAAATAAATGTCGTTGATCAATAATGTACATCTCACATGTATGCAAAGGTGATACGTTGAAATACATATTTTTCCATTAGAAAGATGAAAAAAGAATCACAATCCAAATTGTGTAGTCTGTGAGACTATTATGAATAACAAACAGAGAGATACTATCTTACATCACTAAGAACCTAAGGATATCACGTGAATTGTTGAACAATGTCTTATATATCCTTGAATACTATCTTATTGAACAAAGTTTTGGATAATATTTTGAGTAAACTGTAAACCTTTGCATGCATACTCTTCGTTCAGCTTAAGGAAAAGTCAACATACATCTGTTACTTCTTGCGAGGCCTATGCTGTACATAAATTGTCTTCATGATGCATTTTACGTTTAGGCCCCGTTTGATAGGCCTTATTTTCCATTGATTTTTTCCATTTTCTAATTTTTGTACTGTTTGATGGGCAAAATTTCTTGGGAAAATGTTTTCCAACTTTTCAAATTTTCCACATTTTTGAGGAAAACAAATTATTGATGTTTTGGTTGGTAAATTATTTCTAGGTTTTTTTTTTTGGGCAATTGGAACAAATTCTAAATCCAATAGTAAAAAAAAAATTATCACTATTATTGACAATTTTCATGCAAAACAAAGTCAAACGAATAGTATTCGATATTGTAATTTATTTTTTATTTTTTATTTTTTTGGCAATTGGAACAAATTCTAAACCCAATGGTAGGAAAAATTATCACTTTAATGGACAATTTTCATAAAAAACGAAGCCAAACGGACATCAAACTTTCAACATTTTTCATGAAAAATATATCAATCAAACACAATTAATTACAATTCCTAGTAAAATAATTTTTAGGCAAATCAATTCCATGTAAAACATTTTATTTCCACCCATTTTTCACATTTGCAATCAAACGGACCCTTAGATCATGTCATAAGTTCAATAGTAGCTCTTCCAAAGACTCATCTCCTTGGTGGCTCAAGGCCTTCGAGAGGGAGCCTTCTCAGTTTTTCACCTAAACCGTTAAGAAAGGTCCAAATTCAACCTTAGGAATCAATGAGCCTTGGTAGAGACTTCTTGTTCCCTTTTAGGTAGTTTATATCTCTATAGATGAATTTTGCCGAGTTTCTCTCCAAGATGGTATCAATAATGAAAGTTACTAGTTCGAACCTAAAATCACCTAATAGGTGAATAACGCGAAATTAAACTTACCAATTAAAAGCAACAAATCACTTTTTAATTGTTTTATATGTTTAGTCAATCAAGTCAATTTTATCATATTTTGAATTGCCACAATAATAATTAAAACAGTAAAAAAAATATGAAATTTGTTAACGGAGAAAATCCTTAATTGGGTAAAAACTTCGAGACTAAGCCAGTAATTTTCACTAAACTTACAATATGATCCAACCTAGAAAACCCCATAAACTCATTGATCTAATTCCTACAATATCCAAAACCCGTTGGAACGTGCTTCACTCACATCTGCTCCTGATCTTCTGGAATTGTCTATCTCTAGTAGAACACCAAGAATATATTGTTCTTGTACTATTCTCGTGCTTCGGTCCAACATCCGTCAAACTTCAGCAATCTCTGAAAGTTATTAAGAAAGTGTCTTCATGATTATATCTAGGAAGTGAGTTTTGGATTGTATGAATTTAATGTTTTTTTCCAAGTCGTGGTTGATTGGTCTCAAGAATCGAAGTTTAATCTCAATGTTTGGACGTGCTCTTGAATTTTGGAATGATGTTATGAGAATATATTATAACGATCAATCACCCACAAAAAATGTAATGGGCATTAGATATTTATAATATGAGGTATTTAGGTAATATGATAGATAAAACTCATGAAAATTACGAACTAGAGTTTCGCGTATAACATTGTAGCTCGAGCGCCACGCTAGCAACTGTACGTCGCTCGAGCAATGGGCGAACGACAATAATTCCATTTTTCCGCTCGAATATCAGTTAGGTGACATGGTAACGTAAATCTGGCGACTCTTTCTCCTTATTCCATACTCAAACCAAAAAACTCATAATTCATCAATACAATCCCCCAAAAGATTCATTGATTTTTACAACTCTTTTATAACAATTCTATTGTAAAGAATTGTCAATACAACTAAAAACATAACAACTTCACCCTCTGGCTTCTATGACAAAACTATACAATATAAGGCAAGGAAGTAAAAACAAACTAATTTACCCAAACTCAAACTAAATATCTGTCTCTTGCATTCCTTGTTAAACTCGTTTCTTGAAATCAACAACTTAAATACCAATGTAAAAGCATGTGATACAGAAAATATAATAATTGAAATAGACTATCATAAATATGCTAGCTAGATTGAGAAGTAATAATAATTTTAATCAAAACACCAACTGAATCATTAATATCACAAAGCATCAAAATTCAAAAAAACTAAGCATTCAAAATATTGAATGATCATCTCACCCTCACTGCAAACTCTCCCTAATTTTAAAATGCAGTTACATCAGATCAAACAGAATGTAGTTACCCATCTTCTCTCCCCATTTTTGTCACAATCACGAAATGAACTATAACAACAATATATAATAACTCAAAGATGCGATTGATAGTATGCACAAGCAAAATCAATGATTAAATGAACTTTCTCACATACTTAGCTCAAGTCTAAATGGAATAAATTATATAAGTGATTCATGTGTGTAAAGTGTCACTAATTCCTTGTGATCAAAACTCCAAGCCTTAAATTTGTGAGAAATGACATGTTAAACATCATTGTTAAATAAGTTTATTCCCCTAATAATGAAAATCAAACTAATAATGCATGTTAGGTCCTATAAATTAAACTCATTTCTCATGTATATTAGCCCCTGTTTGAGCCATATTTTTATTTTTCATTATCATTCTTCTACTCATTTTCAATCACACATTTTTCAATAAAATAATACTTTTCATCACATCAATAACGTTTCCTTCTTTTTCAACCACACATTCTCCATCAATCTACTATTTTAAAATACATTCGTCCGAAATAATGCAGCTCAAACACACTCTTAATATTTTCTCCCTTTACTCGGAGCATATATATATTTTTGCACAATTTATGTTTTTCTTTTTAAACTCATCATTTTTCTTTTCTAATTTTTATATCTTACATGCAAATCATTCTCCATTAACCGACTAAGATGACCCCTATAACCAGTTTCGAGTCGATAACTCCAAGTCATTTGACCATAGGACATCACATTATGAGAAACGCCTTGATCTTATTTACTTGAGTCAATAGACTTCGAAGAATAGTATAAGATGAAAAAAAAATCATTCTTAACGGGATATACTAGAGTTTATGTCTACTAAATTAAGGTCAATCCATCTCCAAGATCACCTTACCAACAGATGACAACCATCCCAAATTTCACACAAGCGATTAAGACTCACTCATAAGATCTTAATATATGCAGTGCTCATGATACATGAAAAAATATATACTAAGTACTACACATAAGTCTAAACAAAGTAACGGAAAATATGCTACAGCACATCAATTAAACTCATACTTGATTACAACACACATGTTCAAGTAAATCATATATCATGTTGTAGTGAAAAAATTCCCTTTTTTTATTTTTCAATTTTAAAAAATCAAATTACCTAAAAAGCAAAACAAAAAAATGAGATGCATACAAAAATGAATGAATCACGATTAATAAGCATAATCATGCATAAAAAACACCTGGTCAACTTAGGTATATAAATACTCTTACCTTTAAAAACGCCGAAATTAGTTTTAAAATTTGTCAGATCGTTCTTTTTAACCCAGACTTGTCCAGTGAAAGATTTATTCCAAGTCAAAAATATCATTAACTTAGTCAAATGACTTACTTGATTTGTAAGGAAGTCAATCCGGCCATCAAAATCCTGATTTCTAATTCTAATTAGGAATTTATGATACCTAAACCTTATATGTCTTAACTCACCACAATTAAAGCATGTAGAAATAAATTTAAGAACAATACTAGATTTCAAATTTCGAACCTTAGGTGGAGGAAACCTATGTTGTACCAATGATTTTAGTCCTCAGACACCTACATTATTGATCTGATCCTATTCAATAGCTTGCGACACTTAGGTTTTATGTTTCATATCTTACCAAAATGGTAACACATGGGGATGAACCTAGGAGCAGCTCTAGATTTCAAGTTTTGAATGTTAGGCTTTGAGGCAGGTACAAACTTATTGTTAGAATATGTAGTAGTATGAGAATTTGTTTCATTATCGTTAAAATCTCTTTTATTCCTAGTTGGTTTGTTCAAACCTATCATATTACCAATTTCTTCGATCCGCTAGAAAAAGAAATTGGGCATTTGATTTTTCAAGATCACTCGTAAGAGATTTAACCTTAATTTCTAGAGATTCTTTCTTAACATTTAATTCATTCAAACATCTAGTCGACTCCCAAGTCAACTCCTCCAGTTTGACTATAAGGTTCTATTTTTCTAATTCAAGTGCATTAACATTTTTAAGCACGGCTTTATTCACCATCTTAATCATAAGACTCTTCTCAAATAATTATTCATAAGCTTCCCGAATTTCCATATTACACCAGATCCCGATTAGAAACTGATTGAGTAATCTATACAAAATTTTGGTTCAATGATCGCTATTAAGCTTCGATACCACTTCATAGTTACTAGTTTGACCCTAAAATCACCTAATAAGTGAATAACGATAAATTAAATTATTAATTAAAAGCAACAACTCGCTTTTTAATTATTCTAAATATTTAGTCAATCAAGTTAATTCTATCTTATGTTGAATTGGTATAGTAGTAATTAAAGCAGTAAAGAAAACACAAGATTTGTTAACGGATAAAACCATTAACTGGGTAAAAACTCTGGGACCGAGCTGGTAGTTTCCACTGTATACAATAAAAACTTACAGTATGATCTAGCCTAGAAACACCCTAGACTCGTTGATCTAATTCATGTAATCTCCAAGACCAGTTGGAACTTGCTCGTACACTTACTCTCAATCTTCTGGATTATCTATCCCATGTGGACAAGAACACTTTATTCTTGTATTTTTCATATGCTTCTGGTCCAACCTCCCTCAAACTTCAGCAAACTCTAAAAGTTATTGAGAAAGTATCTTCCTAATTATATCCAAGAAGTTGGTGTTCCATATTATATGTATTTAATGTTTTTCCCAACTTGTGGTTGATTAATTTCAAGAATTAAAAGTTTAATCTCAATATTTGGATGTATTCTTGAATCTTGGAATGATGTTACGAGAATACATTATAATGATCAACCACTCACAAAAAAACGTAATGGGTATTGGGTATTTATAATATGACGTATTTGGGTAGTATAGGATAGATAGAGCTCTTGAAAATTGTGAACTAGGGTTTCCTATATAACACCGTTGCTCGAGCACCATGCTAGGGACGACAAGAGACAGGTACGTCGCTCGAACGATGAGCAGATGACAATGATTCGGGCTAATGTAAATCCGGCAACTATTTCTCCTTGTTCTATACTCGAACCTAAAGACTCTTAATTCATCTATGCAAACCCACAAAAGACTTCTTAACGTTTATAACTTTTTTATAACAGTTATATTTTTGTTTAAAGAATTACCAATACAACTAAAAATCTAAAAAATAAGTTGAGCACCAAATATTTTCAGTAATTGTTTTAGATTATTGTTTAACTGAAGTGGGTGAAGTTTAGATTTAATCAAACTAAAAATGAGTTGGGAGATCTCATTAGATCTGCTAGTTTTTTAATCCGAAATTTGTGATTTAGTTTTTTATGCAGCAAAGGAAAATAATTCTTAATAGTTAGTACCCAAAAAATAAAAGGCACCCGATTTAAATAATAGAAAGGAATGCGAGAAGGATTGAATTCATTGTTTGCTTCCTAGGCATAACAGGATGTGTTATTGTGTATACCATAAAGAAATTGAATGAATTTCAAATAATTTGATAGGAATGATTTACAAGTGTATATACTGGCAAGGGAGATCAATCCCACTAATATAGCAATGTCAATCCCACTAATTTTTTCTATACAGTGGCAATTAAAATAAGCTAAATAATGAGACAATTATAATAGAATTACAATTTAAGGAAAGAATAAAACTCTCTAATAATACTCTGCTAACTTTGTGCTCTATCATGCCCCCGCAAGCGTAAGGGTCTGAGAAGGACACTAAGCTTGGACCGATGAATGAAAAACTGCTTCCAAGATAGAGGTTTAGCGAGAGAGTCAGCAAGTTGGTCCGTAGTATGAACATGTGAGATGCGAAGCAACTTGCGAGAGACTTGATCACGAACAAAATGAAAGTTAATGGCAATGTGTTTCATACGTGAGTGAAAACCAGGATTGGAGCATAAGTAGGTGGCTCCAACATTGTCACAGTAGATTGTTGGAGGAGTTGGAATGGATACAGGAAGTTCATACAGCAAGTTAGTGAGCCAATTTACCTCAGCAACAGCAGCAGCAATGGCACGATATTTGGCCTCAGTTGAGGAGCAGGCTATAGTGGATTGTTTCTTAAAGCTCCAACTAACATGATTGGAGCCAAGAAATACAACATAGGCAGATGTAGAGTGACGTGTATCAGCATCACCAACCCAGTTGGCATCGGCAAAGGCATGAAGTGCAAGAGGGGATTGAGCTGAAATGAAGACACCATAATGGAAGGTTCCATTGAGATACCGAAGAACTTGTTTAATAGCAAGCCAATGATTAGAAGTTGGTTTATGCATGAACTGAGCCAAGTTGTTAACGGCATGGCTAACACCAGGCCGTGTAAGAGAAAGATACTGAAGTGAGCTAAGTACTTGACGATACTCAGTCGGATCATGTCCAGAGGAACCATAATCAAGTTTAAGCATTTCCGAATTGGATAGTGGGGTACTGACTTCCTTTGCCTCTAACATATTAGTTCGCTGAAGAATCTCTAGAATATACTTTGGTTGACATAGGAACAAACCATGGGAAGTCTGAGTTGTTTCAACACCTAAGAAGTAGCTGAGCTTGCCAAGATCTTTGAGAGAAAACCTGTTGGAGAGCTGACTGGTGAATTCATGAAAAGTTGGAGGGTGATTGCTGGTAAGTATAATGTTGTCCACATACACAAGCAAGTACTTGATACGAGTTCCTGAAGTGTAGATAAAGAGAGAGGTAGAGTTAATGAATCCATAGGCAAGGAGAAAAGAACGAAGTTCATTGTACCATGTCCGAGGAGGTTGACGAAGACTATAGATTGCTTTATGTAATTTACAAACATGAGAAGGGTATTAAGGATCAATAAATCCTTGAGGTTACTGACGAAAACACATTCAGATAGAGTGCCTTGTAGAAAGGCATTATTAACATCCAATTGATTCAAAACCCAACCACAAGTAACGGCAATAGTGAGAACAAGATGAATGGTAGTAGGTTTTACAACTGGGCTAAAAGTTTCTGTAAAGTCAATTCCTAGTCGTTGATGAAACCCTTTTGCCATAAGACGTGCCTTATAGCGAGCAACAGAGCCATCTGGGTTCCTCTTGATCCGATGGACCCATTTACACCTGACAATGTTTTGTGTAGAGGAGAGTGGAACAAGGGACCAAGTTTTATTTTTTTGAAGAACAAGAAATTTATCTTTCATGGCATCACGCCAATGAGAGTGCTTGTTGGCTTGGGTAAATGATGAAGGTTCTGTTTGGGAGGGGGGAGAGAGATCGTGGTATTTAGGGAGAAAGGTTGTTTTGGTTTGTAGATATTATTTTTAGAACGAGTGACCATGCGAGATGGTATATCTGGTTGATATGAAGGAGAATGAATATCTTCAGTTTGCTGGACAGTTTGGTTGATGTCGTGGCATGGAGATGATGATTCTACAGGGTTAGGATCTGCACATGTGGTAGAGGGAGAAGATGAACTACTTACCTGTGTTGGAGAGTGTTGAGAAGAGCGAGGTGGAAACAACTTGTTGAACAGGCAATTGATGGGTAGATGAAGTTTTTGGGAGCAAGTGTGGTGCGGAGGGCTTTCGGAAGATAGAGCCAGGATCATCTTCAAATGGAGTTGTGATGTGGTTTAAGTTATTGTCTGTAAAAATTGATAGATACCTTGAAAATGTTTTTGAAGAGATGCTTAGGTCAGAATATGAGTTAGTTTTGTAGGGAAATAGTTTCTAAAAAAAGACAGTTTGTCTAGATACAAAGTGATGATTTGAGTGAGGATAAAAACACAAAAATGAGTGATGAGAAAGGGAAAAGCCGAGATATACACATGGTCTTGAGCGAGGTTCGAGTTTATGGGTGTTATATGGGCGAAGCCAAGGGTAACAGAGACTTCCAAAGACTCTTAGGGAAGTATATTTAGGCGTATGGCCAAATAATTTCTGATAAGGTGTATCATGGTTTAGAACTGGTGTAGGCTGTATATTGCACTTTGGAAAGCATGAGACCAAAAACGAAGAGGGACAACAACATTGTGGAGAAGCGTGTGGTATGTTTCCACAATGTGACAATGTTAACGTTCAGCAGAGCCGACATGTTCAAGTGTGTAAGGGGGGGAGGTAAGATGTTGAATTCCATGTTGGGTTAAGAGATGAGAAAGTGCCTGATACTCTCCACCACCATCTGTATATATAGTTTTAATTTTTGTGTGAAAGTAGTTTTGAATGAGTTTGTTAAAGTTTTCAAAAACCTTAAGCACATCAGATTTCAACTTTAGAGGATATAACCAGGTGTACTTTGTGAAGTAATTTATAAAAATGACATAATATCGAAAATTTCCAAACGAGGTCATAGGGGCAGGACCCCAAACATCTGAATAAATAACTTGAAATGGTTTATTACAAATAATAGAAGAATTTAGAAATGATAGTTTATGACTCTTGTTATAAAGACAAGAATCACAAACTTTATTTGTAGGGGAATCTGTTGAAGCAATTTTATTGTTAGCTAGGATTTTTCTTTGAATTGGGGGAGAAGGATGACCAAGACGTTGGTGCCATAGTTGAGAAGAGAGAGAAATTGAGGCAGAAGGAGTGAGGTAGGACGGTTTCATAGTTAAGGTTGATGATGACCACTCATACAAGTTGTGTCTACTCCGGCCTTTCGCCAAGGATGTCCCTGTATTCAAGTCCTTCACAAGAAAATAGTTAGGAAAGAACTCAATTGAAGTATTATTTTGTTTACAGAGTTTGGAGACAGATATTATGTTCTTTTTTATTAAAGGGACGCACAAAACATTATCTAATGTAAAAGATGCATTAGGGGAATCAATTGAAGAGGAACCAACATGAGAGATAGAGATGTCATTACCATTTCCTACCACAACATCCTCATTTCCAACATAATTAGAGTGCATAGAGAGATTCTGGAGATCAGATGTAATGTAATATGTGGCTCCCGAGTCCAAAACCCAATTGTTATTGGAAAAACTTGGTTCTCCTTCGGCAAGATTTTCTTGAGGCCGAGAAGAATGAGAAGAAAGCTGTCCACGAGAGCGACAGGTCCTTGCACTATGTCCCGATTTATCACACAATTGATAGATAATGCGAGGTTTGCCTTGGTTCCTCTGAAAAAGATTTGGATTCTGTGAATGTGAATATGACTGGAGATAAGAGGAATTCATACCTCGTCCATAAGGTCGCTGCCAATTGGTTTGTATATAATTATGCTGATAATTCTGCCATATAATTGCTATCTAAATCACGAGTATTGTTGATGTAGCCACCACGATAGCTTCTTTGAAGACTACGATGTCCTTCTCGACCACCATGATATTTTTGTGTTTGCTGTGCAATGACTTGAACATCTTCTTCCTTTGCCTCTCCATGGTTGTGAATTAATTCCTCATGAAGCAATTTATCATAGAGATCTTCAAAGGTGATAAGTGTGTCACGAACACGGACAGCTGCCGTTAATTCTTTAAACTCATCACCCAATCCATTAAAAGTATAGGACAAGATTTGAGCATCATTCAGAGAGTGTCCAATGGCTGTGAGATCATCGGTAAAGCTTTTTACCCTGCTCATATATGTGGCCACTGTCTTTCTTTCCTTCCTTCTTGTTTGACATAAAAGATGACATAATGGAGAGAATTCGAGTGTTTGAACGATTAGCAAAACTCATTTCCAGTTTATTCCAGGCATCGGCAGAGGTGGTACAGTTGTTTATCGTCAGGCTGATTGTGTTGTGAACAGTGGCCTGAATTCCAAGTAGCACCAATCGATCCTGACGAGTCCAGAAAGAATATCCAGAATCAGTTTTGTGTGGGCAAGGATAAGCTCCATTAGCAAACCCAAGGAGTCCATAACCAAAGACAAGATTGGTAATCTGGGACTTCCACGATGAATAATTTCTACCATTTTTTGCAAGCTTGAAAGGAATCTGAGAGGAGGCATTAAGAGATATTAGGTTTCCATTGGCAGGAAACATATTACAATCAGCCATAGCGTTTATAGGTGTTGAGACGATGGTCGGTTCAGACATTGTTGCTGGGGCTGTTGCTTTTGTGATAGGAGTTTGAGAATCTTCAATTGCTGTGATAAGAAGGAGGGAACACATCTAGGGTAGGCAAGAGGATCAAGCTCTATTCACGATAGAGGGTTCTCTAATACCATAAAGAAATTGAATGAATTTCCAATAATTTGACAGGAATGATTTACAAGTATATATATTGGCAAGGGAGATCAATCCCACTAATCTAGCAATGTCAATCCCACTAATTTTGTCTATATAGTGGAAACTAGAATCAGCTAAATTAGGAGACAATTATAATAAAATTACAATTAAGGAAAGAATAAAACTCTCTAATAATACTCTACTAACTTTGTGCTCTATCATACCATAGGACTGAAATAGTTAACCATGTCCTATAAATAGGAGTCTCCACATTGTTTTTTATTGATCCAAAGTTTAAGATAGTCATGGATTGTCTTGGCCAAGACTTGTAGATCATTTGTAGTCTTGGGTGTGCCTGAAGCTTGGGCATTGAGAGAGTTTATATTGATTGTACAAAATTTTCACGTAAATTACAGTGTTATTTTTTATATTTACTTATATATTGTTGCTTCTGAATAAATCTTCTAAACGAGATCATATGGGCAAATCAAGGACTTGTTTGAGATAGTCATGGATTGTCTTGGCCGAGACTTGTAGATCATTTGTAGTCTTGGGTGTGCCTGAAGCTTGGGTGTTGAGAGAGTTTATATTGATTGTACAAAATTTTCACATAAATCACTGTGTTATTTTTTATATTTACTTATATATTATGGCTTCTAAATAAATCTTCCAAACGAGATCATGTGGGCAAATCAAGAAATTGATCTCAATTTCCAATTAAGGCTCGATGCCATTATGTTGATATAAGGGATCAATGGTATGTTAATAAATTAATCGACTATAGAAACTAAACTTCATAAATTCAGAGGCTTGAAAATGGAATAGAAAAGGAGGACTCAATAGTCTTCAGAAAATGGTAATTTACGAAAACACTCTTTTGCAACGATTCGAGCCACGTGTCCAGTCATTCTCTTATGTATTGTCAACTTTGAGATGGTATATGTCCTCCTATCTCTCACAACTTTCTATCGCATTCCTTAAAATTCGAACTCAATACATTTACCTTATGTAATATTTAAGTTAAATTCGGATACTAATTAAGGCAAGTTCAATTTAAATTCTCACAAAATAGAGGTTTTAACTTTGAATCCCATGAACATGACAAAAATCTGTCAGGAGTAAGATGTGCTCAAACTCTCGCAGAGCAGACAGTACATAAGTTAACGACTTGGATATGAGGTTTGAGTTGTTACACCTTCCATTTTTAAAATTTATAGAAATGAGAAACCTCCACGAGGTTTATTTTCCTAAAAAAACCCTATATTAGCAAAAATTAAATACATATTATCCCATTATACTATTTTGAAATTGTTATTTTGTTTTGTTGCAACTATATACTCCAGTCTCACTTTCCTTATTTTATTTTCTCAATTATATAGTCTTGTTTCTTTATTAAGAATGTTTTGTTTTATT
>CAIGRP010007397.1:0-18576 GCA_903798385.1 Fraxinus cuspidata
TAATTTATCTAGAGAAACAAATTTTAAAATTAATATTGTTAACTAATATAATGATGATTTTAGTAACGAATTCAAAGAATGCAATGTAAACGAATGACTCGATATAAGAAAGGCCTAGGGAATAATTTCACCTAACTATCAATTATGATTCAATTATGTCTAACTATTCTAGTCAATTTTCTCATGTTTAAAAGCAAGAATCCTAATGTATATCTTTCCCTCTCCCGAGTACTGGCTAGAAATTAATCTTAGAATTCAATTCCAATATCTCTTTTTCGAATTAAAATCAAAGATTTTATCAAGTTCATGATTATTTTATGGAGTAAGATTCATAGATCATATACTTTCTCTCGAAAAACGTAAAATCTACGTTCTGTCAATCCTATGATCTCGCCTAAATTTCCCTCTCTTGAGTGCCGAAATTGACTAGCATTCATTCAATTAGTGACCAATTAATTGAAGTATTAATTTCTTGACACAATCAAACATATATGAAAAATCAAATAGAAATAATTATGACAAAATCAAATCATAATTTCAAGTTTGGCTACATCAAACCCAAGATAAATTGTTTAGTTCATGATGGAATTCATAAAATCTATACAATTTATATGAGAAAACATAAGGAAGAAGAGAAAGATAAACTCTTTTGAAGTTTTAGTTGGAATTTCCTTTGATGTTCTTCGCGCCTTCTCGCTTGATTTCTCAAATCTTTTTGATGTTTTGTCCCCTTCCAATTCCCTGAAAATAGGTCTTTGATCATATATTTATAGTATTTTAGGAGTCTTGGATGAATTGGAGTTGAATTGGGCAAAGAAAAGAATTCAAAAATATTACAAACCCCTTTTCTTGCCCAATGGCACCTCGACGCCCATAATGCTGCTAATTTTCAGCAACAGAGGCACTGCGGCGCCCATGATGGGCGCAAATTCAGCAAAGCGCATCCTTCGATATTTCTATCATAACCTTTTCTGTCGATGTCCAGTTGAGGCGATTCAAGATGCATTAGAAAGATAACTCAAAGGACTACAACTTTTCTTAAGTTATCATTTTCTAATTCAAACATTTTCTATGCTAAAAAGGAGTCTCAATATGAGACTAAAAATCAGGATCATAACTTTTTTCGGTTGGAAATTGATGTGCGATCATACTTTGATTATATTTGATCCATTTGACTTTTTTTCTTCATCCAATTGACTCCTAACACTCTCGAATCTTCATTGTATGGTTCGAAATAACTTTTGAGTATTTACACTTTAGTCCTCGAACTTTGGATCTCTTACAATTTCTCCAGTTTGCCAACTTTTGCTTGTTTCGTTCAATTTCATCAACCTATATCACAACATCAAAACACATATTAAACACCCTAAAACTCTCTCAAGGATAACAAAATAATGAATTAAGTGGCATAAATATCGTGAGTGTAGAACACTCATCAACAACTGTCAAAATAAGAAGGAACGGAAAGTGATTAACTCATCTAGACAAAATAGGATCATAATTCACAATTAAGCTCTGATACCAGTTGAAATAATGAATGGTCGAACGAAGTTTAGACTCAACTACACCTAGATTTGTATAATGCGAAATTCAAATAACCAATAAAAGTAACAAGTGACTTATTTATTATTGCTAGGTGATTAAGTTTAATATCCAATTAAACTTAAATGTCAATCATGCATTATAGATCAAAAGCAATAAAAGAAAATAACAGCAAATTTGGTAATGAAGGACAATCCCTTAAAGAACTCTTCACATGGATCAAAAACATCTCGGCAAACCATACCAAAAAGATCAACTAGAAAAGATAACTTACAGTTGATCTAGACACAACCAAACCTTAGTAGACTCGGACCACCTGATCTATAAATCATCGATGAACCTTTCGGATTGTGCAACCTACACTTTCCAACAACTCTAGACTTCTTTTCCCTATATATGGATCACTAAAAATGAACCTCGTTTTGAAGAAACTGGAACTCTAGCTATCTATTCCGAACTTCATAACTCTAAAGGTTAATTGATGAAGATAATGGCTTTTGGTGTTTGATCTTTAGATCTTTTGTGTTTTGATCATTGGATTGAATCAAGGGATTTATGGAATGTGTTATTGATCTTTAATAATATGTTATGTTGTATTAAATAATGATTTAACACACTTTTGAGATTGACTATGCTTGGGTATTTATAATATCAAGTGTTTGAGGTTTAATAAGATTGAGAAATTTATTAAAATTGTGAATAGGACTCTACTAGGATAAACCCACCGCTTGAGCACCCTTTTCATGGCTAGCAAGTGGTCTTGCGACCGCTTGAGCGCCCAAGGCATGGAAAGTGAGCAATGAAATTGCTGAAATTTTTGCTCGAGCACTTCCAAGGCGGTTGTTGAGCAATTTTGCAATGACTTTTTTTCCTTGATCCATCTTTGACATAACTTCTGACTCTTTTGACTCAATTAGAAAACTAGCTAATTACAAATTAGACCTAACAAATGTCCTCCACCCTAGGCATGGGTATTAAACATAATTGTGAGAGGAAAACCACAAATAAAGATTTTAATTCAACCAGAAAGAGTATGCTTGCTCAAGCAGTGTAATCTCCAGTCAGAAGAAAGTTGGATTAAGTTAGAACGGTACCTTCGATGGAAATGGCATGACATCATGATGATGCCCTAGTAGTAGTGGAAGATATAGCCGATATTTAAATAGAGGCATGCTATTCTAAATTGTAGTCTCGGTCTTTGTGATGTATTTGACAAATAGATCCTCAGAAGATGACATCTTCATTTATTGCTGCTGAAATCCTGGTGGGTTCTCTGAATTTGATTCTCCTTATCCTAATTATTATCCCATGAAAAGTTCAGATGATTTTTCCTACTTGAATTATTCGTGTTGGAGTAAATGGTGTTCTGTTGCCTCTATAAATTATGTGCATGGCTGACCTCTTCAGACTGAACTATATGCGTGAAAGCTAAAGGGCAACTTGTAGTGGTATGATTTACCCTGTAATCTACGCACGTTGATGTCCGCTGGTGTGCCATGTTCACAGACTGAGATAACCTATCTAATTTCGTCATTAATACTTCCATCTGCACTGCTAATGTTGTCACTGTTTTATTGTTATGAACATCAGTTGATTTCTTAGGAAAAACCTTGTCGGCCAGCCACTTAGATCGATCGATTCTTCGCAATCATCTCATACAAATCATAGGCATCAACAATATCCATCTACATCACTAACTACCCACTGAAGCATCTATCATATTGCGGTTCTAAGCGTAGGCCATAGTAGAAGATATATACCTAAACTTGCTTAGGAATGTCAAGATTATGGCACTTCCTAAACAAGTCCTTAAACCTCTCCCACGCATCTGGATAGCTCTTAAGTTCCTTCTGCATAAAAGTGTGGACTTCATTCCAAAATTTATGGACTCCAAATGGTAGGAAAAATTTCATATTTACACCATGCCATTTCAAGACATAATGTTCTCGACAGGTAATGAGTGGAGTCATTATCTTGCGCCATCCTTCAAAGTGTGCATGAATAAACACCTTCAAAAGACAACTGCTGACATCTCCTCGTGACTGATAACTTCATACAACAACAGAAAAGCTTGTACATGTTAATGTAGATTCTCTATACCTTTCCCGAAGAACCTAATGTTCTAATGATTTTGGAAAATGTTGATGACATCAGGTCAAAGGTGGAAGTGAGACTTTCCAAATAGAGGATAAACAATGTGCAGAAACTGGATATCACATAATCTCGGCTCTGGTTGGCAACAATTCTCTGTTGAACTTGTTGTTCCAGTTGAAGTGGATCCTGAACCTGATTTTGGTTTTGATTTTCAGCCATATCACTTGCTTCTCTCTATTATGTTCTGCATGTCTAAAGGTTCTTTCAATCTCGAGATCTATTAAAAAGAGCTCGTTCTCATCAAAATCTTGCAAACAATATTAACTACCTAAAAGGAACAAAACATAAGAGAGTAGGGTAGTACGGAGACACAAAAGAGTTTGGATATTTTTAATCATCCTATCTTAAGCTATGAATTCTATAAATGTGTTGTTTCTTATCAAATTATGAGATAAATGTATTGGTTTCAGGATCTACTATTGGTATCTATTTCCAATTCTTGAATTCTGTAGTTTAGTGTGTTCAAGTGCTCATGACAATCGACGCTCCTATATTATTTAACCTTCTTTTTTTTAAGATAAATCAAACATATCCAAGGCATAACCCGGTCATATTCCTTGTCCAAAATCATATGCGAAGAGACACATTCAATTACATGATTATCAACATAGATTACACATGCTACAAATGTTATTTCAAACACCTATTGCTCATGTGTCAATTATGCAATGTTCTAAACCTTTCGTAAGTATCCCAACACTATAATAATCAACCAATTATTTAAATTGATGCACAAGCATTCAAATAATGAAATAGTCATACATAATCAATCATGAACACGAGAAAGCACTCAACTATTTATTTTTCAAATTAAAAACAGACATCCAAAGTCTCATTATCATCCAATACACTAATATGTTTAACCTTGCATATTTGAATACAAATTACACAAAGAGAATTGAAAAGACATCACTCAAACGATAGAATACAATGAAGAACTTAAAATTACAATTTATTGGCCATAGAAGTTAAATTCACTCCTTGGATCTTGCTAGATATCTCCTCTATATAAAAGCTCGGCTCCCTTGTGGACAACCTCTCTTAGGTTAAAAAGGCTTTAAGCAATCATTCCATATGTAATTAGATCAAAATATGGAAATCGGATTTTTTTTCCCGAGACACCCATGTGTGGACATGTACATCCTACTTGCCCACGGATGGGCAAGCCACTTTAGGCTTAGTCAGGCTCTAGGAGGGTCGCAAAATTCACCTTACAATGAAGGTAATTCAAGAAACCACAGTGTAGTTAAAATAAAAAATCTCACAGAAGCTAATGGTGATATCAAACAAACCATACGATTGGTTAAGATTTAAAATCAACTTACATGTAGGGTGGTAAAATTCAAAAAAAAATACAAAGTGGTTGAAATTCAAAATCACTTAGACCGACTTGATGGTGACCTCAAAAAACTATAAAATGTGTTGAGGCTTAAAATCACCTTACAATTAGGGTTGCAAAATTTATAAAACCACAAAGTAGCAAAACTTCAAATAAATCGGATAGGTTGGCGGGTAAGTTACAAATGGTTAAAAGTTGGAATCACTCGATAGGTTGGACGGTGAGCACTAAAGACCATAAATTGGGTAAGGGACAAAATCACCCAAAGAGCTAGGTGGTTGCATAAAAAAATAATTATTTTTTAAGGCTCAAAATCACCTTAGTATGGTAAACAACATAAATCCATAAATTATTTAATGCTCAAAATCACCCAGCAATCAAAGTACTCAACATCATGATACCACAAAATAGTTAAAATTTAAATCACGCGATAGACAAGGTAGAGAGCCTAAAAAACAATAGATTCAGAAACATACCAAATCCTAACTCAATTGGAAGGATGGTAAGTACGATAAAAATGCAAAATAAGTAAAATACAAAACTGCTCCATTAGTCTAAAGCTGGATGTAGTCCATCAATAAGGTAGTCGATAAAGTTAATGAACAATTTACTGTACCAATCAGTAAATATGGTGTCAATTGAAACTTGAATCGAAGGTCAACTAAATGAGCAAAAGCAAACGATCAATCACTAAGTGTTCGACCCATGGTCCAATTTGTGAGTGGACCATATTGTGGTCGACCAAGTTAAGCAATCGATCAACCATTCGACAAAGTGACCGTTTATAAAGACCATGATAAGTGTTGGATCAACAATAATAAGTGGTCAATCAACCACTTAATGATTGTTGACTAAGTGGTTGACCGACCACTTTGTAGGTCGACCAAGATAAGAAATTGATCGACTACCAAACAAATTGACCAATGGTTGACCACAAAAGTGGTAGACCACTAGTAGTCGATCGAACACCATTGCCACCCATGTATTTAATTTTATACTATTATCTAAAATGAAGACATTTCTTTTTGTTGTCATCATCGCTTTTGTTTATCCTTGGCAGATAATGGTTTCTCAAACAAGAATTGTCAAGAAAAAAGAGTTTTTAACGCGTGCTATGAATTGCATTCGAAAGTTCCCTCATCCAAGGGATTATGCAAGTCATTATCCTAGACAACTCCTCAAGCTATACCTCTTCCTTATTGTCGCAGACTACTAACCTTCGAGTTCTTACTCCATTACCTAGTCCTCTTTAGATTTCTGCCCTATTATCTCAACCTCGACCTCAGGCTCTATCTCAAATTATTTCATCACATACAAGCACATGGCACATGAAACCACTTTCAGTTTCATAGGTAATAATTTATTTTAATATTTATGATATAAAATCATCTTAATGTATATATTTAATTGATATAATCTCTTTTTTTGTTTATAGATTCTCATTATTTGAAGAAGAAGAAGGGACGTCGCCATATAAAAGACAAGGGCACTAGTGATATTGTCAGTGCAGCCAAAGAAATATCACTAAAGATTTCTAAAATTTAGGAAGAGCTATTAAAAAAAAAAAAACCACGTTTGGCTAGTGAGTGTAGCTCCATCGTTTGATCATTTGCTCCACTCCGCTACAAAAAGTGGATCGACATACCTAAAGAAGAAAAAAATAAATTATATGATTGAGTTTTGCTAAGTTAAAAATAAATAGTCATTAGTTTCGTATGTTTGTGTATATATGTACTAGGGACGTACTCATGCAATGCACGTATTGCGTTCTTTTTAAGGTAATATTAGTGGGTTGAGTATGAAGGATTGATGAGATATGGGTACTAAATGAGTTTCTGGAAGGAAATGGAGCATTTTTTTATTTTTTTTATAGCAACTTCGGTGAAATTCACGCACTTTAGTGGTTAAACCCTTTAGTAGGTGATTCAATTTACTACACAGTGCAAGAATTAGACATTTGTTTCATATCACATTTAATATTTCACCCAGTGGTGTTGACATAATCTATATTATAATAATATTTACCCTGTCAGTTTAAACTGAATAACTCTTTTCACCATGTATGCATCCTATGTGATATATGTAAAAGGAAATTTGGGGGTGCAAAATGTCCAAAATACCTTTGTAATTACCTTTCTCGATGCTTTTATTGCTCATTAATGCATGCATTTAATGATAATTAATGTCATAGTTTGATAATTGACATGTGTAAGAAAAATCCTATGAATATATCTAATACAATGTGTAATAGAATTGTTAACCAAAACAATTAAAATTATTTCATAACATTTTGCTATGTAGATGTGTGATAATTTTTTTGAGACTTTTCCATTGTAAACACAAGTAATTTTTTATTCATCTTCAAGTTTGAGAGGTCAGCATCTATAAATTGTTTAATTTTTTATCTTTAACTTACTAGTATAGAATTATTAAATACAACATGCTCATATTAATTTGCAAATTATTATTCATTCATTTGGATTGTTTTTGTAAATTTCTTAGAGTGACATTATTCTCTATAAAATCTTGTTGGAAATTCCATATATAATGGAGCATTGTGTAAGTTGTTTGTGAAGATTTTGACATTTGGTATATGAACACACATAATGCTATGAAGAATGTATTTCAATCACACCCATTAATTGATTTCTGTTAGTTCCCAATAGTAAATATCGAAGGTTCAACTGTCAGACTAGACTCTAAAGACTGTAGTTAAAATGTCCAACTCGACTGTTTGTAAATGTTGAGAAAGACAATTTAACTGTTGGTCTCACCGATTTTCTTCTATTTGGTATTATCTATTCGTAGTTACCACTTGCATACTATTAAAGTCCGATATATTAATGTGTCAAATGCTTATCATTGGTATTTCAAGTTTTCAGGTATAAATAATAATCTGAGATTCATCGTCTCGTATGGGGGACAATTTGTCTACGTAGATGACGAATGGAAGTGGGGAGGAAACAAGACCACTTCAATTGTAGTTCTAAGCAGTATCACCTCAACAGGATTTGTCGGCCGATTGATGGAAAAACTATGTATTCATGATCCATGCACTGAAATCATATTGAAGTTCAAAGTCCCAAACATGAACATACCTCCGGCTAAAACATGAGAAGATGAAGACTTGAATTGGTACATATCCATTCCTAAGGAAACGACTTTTTGTATTAGTTTTTTAGAACCTAAGAATCCAACAGTTAACACAACAAGAGATGCCGGCTTCCAAGAACCTTTGTTTGCAGTGGATGTAGATTACATAAACTTACAACAACGTAAGGTCAAAGACATATAAAACATGACAAATGATAATGTTCTTGAAACTTTATTGTGTAATAACAAGGTGGTCCCCGTACAAGAGAATTTATATAACCCATTATATGGTTTAGAGGCTGGAAATGTTGTCCGTGGTGATAAGCAAATGTCACCACATTCCATGACATCAGAAAGATGCGAAGGAGTTAAAAGGGTGGATACATTTGATATTGCTACAAGTCAAATTTTCTTTTACAAGAAAGAGTTGTACATGAATCTTCTCGTACTTACATTGATAGATAAGTTGCAGTGTAGGGTTAGCAAATCGAGTTTGAAAAATTTGACTCTTGTTTGCACAAATAATAATTGTGAGTGTATGTTGTGTGCATTAACAATGAAGCAGACTGCAATCTTTAAGATTAGTAAATGTAATGATGTCTATACATGTTCAATCAACTTTCGACATAGTGCACATCGACATGCAACAAATTCTGTAGTGGCCGAGTAGATAATGGGAAGGCTGGATGATCCAAACCGACCATATGATTCGACAGCGATTGTATGTGATGTGGAACATGAGCTAGGCGTTAAAA
Source organism: Fraxinus cuspidata (assembly GCA_903798385.1). Taxonomy (NCBI): domain Eukaryota; kingdom Viridiplantae; phylum Streptophyta; class Magnoliopsida; order Lamiales; family Oleaceae; genus Fraxinus; species Fraxinus cuspidata. The sequence continues at coordinate 8,884 of CAIGRP010007397.1, forward strand.
TGAGTTATAGCAAAGCACGTAGGAGAAGATAGATGCTTTAAAATAGCTACGTGGTACGTCGAAGGATATTCCCAAAAATTTTCTTCATATTGTCACGTTCTTAGAGAGATTAATCCGGGAACAGTGACATACATTGAACTTGATTCCTGCAGCAGGTTTCATTACTTCTTCCTAGCATCTAGGGATGGGCAAAACCCAACCAAAATCGACCCAACCCGATTCGACCGGGTTGGGTCGGATGTTTTCATTGTTTTGGTTGGGTTCGGGTTATGGGTGGCTTAGGTGGGTCGGGTCACGGGTTGATCCACAAAACCCACCCGAACCTGCCCAAACCGACCCGAAAGGAGAAAAAAATAGAAAAAAAGATAAGGGTTACAACTCAATTCACAAATCAAAGTTCAAACCCTACCTAACCTTTCATCTCTCTCTCTCATTCTCAAGTCTCTCACATTCACTCGCCGGCGCCGCCCGTCCTATTTTCTCTTGTCGACGTCGTTCACTGATAGTCCACGGCCAAAGGTCATCGATAATCATCATTTTTTGTTGTTCTCATTGCAGATTCGCACTTCTTTCTTTTTGGTTTCTCGAATTCATTCCTTCTCCAAATAAAGGTACTTGGATGGTAGTGTTTTCGGCTTTTTGGACTCTGGGCACCATTCTTGAGGTTTCTCTTGCTTGGGTAATAAAATAGGAAATAAGAAATATTTTGAATTATGTAAAGAATCTGGAATGCATCGCCTATTTAATTTACGTGGCTATATAAAAGGTTCGTTGAGAATAGTCATTAAAGATCAATTAGAATAAGAGGTTGAATATGTGGCATTAATTTATTCCCCAAAAGTGTGTTGATAGGAATTCTACTTGGTGAGGAGCAAATTCACTTCTGCGAAAGTGGTGGTTGTATTCGTGTACTCATGCTACTTACTCAAAAGCATTATCTATGGAAGAGTACATACATGTGAATTTTCGATCTCGACAGATGCATTCTTTTTTTCTCGTCAGTTTGTTGTAAGTGTATACTACACTTAATCAACCTCAAGCAAATTAATGATTAATCGGAGGCACACAATACAAACTTACATGTAGAACATAATAACGGAAAGATAATTTCAACATACGCGTTCGAAAACTAAAACATTCTTTGCCCACTTCAAGCGTCTTCGACATTAGAGATTTCACTTCCATTAACATCTCCGTTAGAGATTCTCCTCATCGTCGATTCTATAATAATTGGGAACAACAGTGACAAACTAGGTACAGGGGGAGATTCATTCTTGTCCAATGTCTCTATATTATCATTTGATGGATCCATGAATCGAAATCAAATCTTGAAGTTGAACAAAATGTAGGTATATATGATCTACAATGTCTCAGTGGTAGTAGACTCTCAGTTGAATGAAACAATCTATGTAAGGCTATTTATAAAAATAAAAATAAAATCTTGGAGGGAAACAAATGTGCTCAATTAGTATTCAACAACCACAATATAAATGAAACTATTGCTTGATTGACATTGGAGTGATGTGTGAAGATGTTATTTATCCATTTAACCAATAAAGTGGCAGGTTCATTATAAAAATATCAATCTAACACTTGTACTACTTGCTCTAGCATTAGTTGTTATGAACTAGTTGTATGCAATTATTGTGTTTGAAGAACCCAATTGCACTTTGAAAATTCAATAGCATCAAAATAAATAAGAGTTCAGAATTGGAATATGAAGACAGGTGGTTGAGGTATAATCTAGCACACGTTTTTTGCCGTTGTTAAAACTAAATAAATGTTGTTGATGACAAAATCAATAACGAGACAAAAATACTCAATTAAATCTTCACAAAGAAACATTTAACTGAATTGGAATACATTAGCTGAAATTATTCAAGATATATAACAGGACCATATCCTAGAGTGGCTATAGTGGCATTTACATTGCTTGGCAATGTAAGTAATAGAACGAGTCAAAATTTGCGTCACAGCCACCAACATATAAGGTACGACATCAAAATAAGGTGACAACATTGTTTTTCAAATACAAAAAGTTCGAATTTATTAATGTTTTTAACCCTTTTCCTACCACTCCTAGTGAACAGAGTCTGGGTCGATGTAGTTGGTCGTCGAATGCATGACGATTGGCGCTTATTCATCTTAAATTTATGTTCGTTTTCATTTGGGACTGTGGCAGCAGAGAGAACCTCCTTGACTGACCTTTCACTGAAAGTAAACTCGTCCATGCCCTTCATGCATTCCTCCAAGTGCATCCCGGTTAGTCTTCGTAAGAAATCAAGACATGAGTATTATTATTACATCATGTTCTCGATGACAATCTTTATTAATTATTGCACTTTTTGACATATTATGGCAACTTTTTATATCATCATATACTTTTTTGATACTTATTTTTTCCATCTCAATCTTTGCCAAAAAATTTAAAAATGTGTCGTGTTAAATCACTAATTGTGACAACTTTTTGCATGTCGCAAAATACCTTTATTTCTATAAAATAATTTTGTTGTAACGTGGTTAGTGAACTCAAAAAAGACCTTGTATCGCTCAACAACATCATATTGGGCTGGGTAAGTGAAGAATTAGAGGCTATTGATCTACTTACTTCTCAACTCGAGAAACTGAAGGCCATTCTTATTAGCTGAATTACACCTTCAAGGCCCTCCTTATTAGGCCCCTGATCGGAGCCCATTTTGTGGGAAAAATGAATTTTTGCACCATTGAGTTCCAATTTCAGCCGTACTTTTTTACTTTTATCTCACATTGGTGGGACCCACCTCGCTATGTAACAATCAAAAAAATCCATTTTTGGACCAGAAAATCGACTCCAATCAGAGGCTAGGATTTTCGGTGCCAAAACTTCTTCAATCAAGAACTCTAGCCAACTCGAAACACGTTACACATTTCCTTCCCTTCATGAACCACTAGCCTATTGAGTCATCTAACTAGATAGCAACACATAATTTTGAGAAGTTTGAAGTATTCATGAGGCCAAATTGGAAGAAAATATCGCAAAGGGAAAAAGAAAAAGAAAGAGATGAGAGAAGCGACCGGCCACGGCCTGTGAAGTTGTTGCTGTCAAAACCAAACCATTCGTCGAGACGTGACTACTGGGATAAAACCTTGACCCTAAGAATGTAGGCGTCACTAAGGAGAGAGAAATAATAACGTTAATATAATCACGTGTGTGCAAATTAAGATATAAATGTATTTAATCTAAACATATCTACTAAACTAATAAGGATAATTTTGTCACTTAAATTTTATATTGAATGAAGATTTCAACTTCCCATAAAATTTGAAATTAAGAAACTTAGATCATGTTCTCTTTCCTGTTTTCGGGTCATTTACAATTTTCAGTTTTCAAAAATACTGAAAATACGTTTATTTACCTATTTTCAAAAACAAATTTTCAAAAACGAGTTTAATATTTACAAAGAAAACAGAAAACGCCAAAAAGTCGTTTTGACTGTTTTCAATTAAAACCAACTCAAAACTTCAAAATGCGGAAAACGGCCAAATTTTGCAATAGTGGGATAATTTAGTTGGGAGAGTCAATGATTTTCAGAAGGTCATGAATTCGATTATGTTTCACTGCAATTCAATACAAAAGAATTTTCTTTTTATATACACAATACAAAAATTTTCAAATATTGTCAGGTGACTGAGATTCAAACCTAATTCATCACTATGGAATTTCAATGCCTTAACCACAATTGCAACCACTTTTTCTTTGTTATATAAGTAAAATAACTATGTGTGTGTGTGTGGGAGGGGGGGGTACTGAATAATCAGTTTTTCAAAATTAAAAAGTAAACTCGTTTTTCATTTTTTTTATTTTTCAAAATGATAAAAAGAGCGCGTTTTTAGCAATTTCAAAATGGACACTCAAAACATAAAACAGAAAATGAATTCAAAACTCAAAACTAAAAACTGAAATACGAAAAGAACAACCCCTTAGCCTCTATGTGATAATCATTTAAAAAGTTTATTTTTTTTTCTCAAATCTATTTTCAACCACATTCTCATAATAATATATTTTGCACGTAAATTTAGAAAATTTTCTTATTAATCACACACTCTACAAAAAATCAAATACTCATTAAAAAAAACCTTTCTAATGGTCGTTGAACAAAGGCTTAAAGTTGTAGCATTCCCAAAGTAGCTTTAATAAGCCATTCTATTGTTAGTAAACACTTGATATGGACATAGTAGTTGTAGATCTTTTAGAGCATTTTCAATGTATTTCATGACTTGTAATTTAAGTGACATTTAAATAGAAATGCTTTCGATCAATATGGTATTAATTTTTGATAAATACACGTACTAATTATAATTGAGTAATACTATTTAGTATCACTAGTGATTAGCACGAGTTTAGGTGGCAACACAAATGACATTAAATTAAAAGTTCAATTAACTATAAAGAATTACAGAACTTATGATATGCTGATACCTGAACTAATGTTCAATACCACTGGTATTAGATAACATTATTAATTATTATTTCATCTCTAATGGGTTCCATTTATAATTTGAATTCCATATCTAGCATATATTTAATATGAGAGACAAAAATAATAAACATGAGAGGAAAAAGGAAATAAGAGAGAGAGAAAGAAAAATATTAATTTGTGGTGACCCACTCTGGTTAAAAAGAGCATTTACACCTCGACAATGCCCTTGACAATGTCTACTTTTTGTTGTCGTTTAGTTGGATACAGTTCTAAGCATATTATATTAAGAACTTTTGTAGACATCATCTATTTTCGTTTATGACAATATTTTAGTAAAATTCATATTAGTATTGACGATGTTCTTACTTTTAAATTATTCTTTCATAGAATAAATGAATGATTGTAACAACATTATGAGCCCAATGCCTACACCAACCAAGCGTCAAGTGCACCTCTAAAATATTATCAATCTCTATTTGATATGATAAAACGTCCACCCTCGCCTTTCCCCACTCCTAATAAGGCGAGAATTCCATAGTTAATTAGGGAATTTGAATTGGGAAAGAGAACATAATTCTCAGCCCGGCTCTTACCCCTAGTTTGGTAGAGGCTATTTAAATTTATTTTTTTTTTTGCAAACTCATTTTCAATTATACATTCTTTGAATAAAATAATTTTACATGTGGTCCCATAATTTTTTCTATTTTTAATCTCACATTTTTCAAAATTATTTTTCACAAATATTCTAAAAAAAACTACGTAAAATATGCTCTTATTCTTTATATATTTTTATTACTTTATGCTTTTAAATTTAGTTATATTTAAAAAGTAAACATATGAGTAAATCGAAAATAAGACTAGAAATGAAAATATTTTAATTCCTCGTTATCATTCCTATCCCTACAATATTTTAAATATTGCAGAACATTGAATGATAATCAGAAGATAGGTAGCATTACCTAGACTCGATATTGACAAATGAATATTGATCCAATTAGATATTTTTTACTATGTTATTAGATGATGTTACAGAAAAACAAGATATTATGGTAATATAAAAATAAACTCAAATATAAGAATAGAAAATTTTACACGGAAACCCAAGATCGGAAAAAATCACTTGCAGAGGAGGAGAATTCACTAGATCAAAATAGTGGATTATTGTTTATAAGAGTTGACTCTCTTGATCAAAATCTATTAGAAAATCCTCAATTATTAATAAATTCTCCTCTTTTGGTCATAGTATAATTTTACAACGTAAATCTTGCGTTCTTATTTATTTTGTATTACCATATTATACTTGTTCCTTTATTTACTAACAAGTGGTATCGAATCGGAATATAATTCTTAACAACTGGTATCAAAGTTAAGTTCGATCAACTCGGTTCAAAGATTTTTTGGAAGAGGTGGAGAATTTTTTAGTGGGAAATTAAGTTTTATTCTTTGCAGTGGAATTTATCTCTATAAAGAGAATTTTTGAAGTTTTCTTCATTGCAATAGAATTTGTATCAAGGTGGAATTTGTTAGAATTAGGGTGTGAAACGAATTCTATTTGGAAGATTAGTTGAGAATTTTAGTTGAAATCTACTTGTGAATTCTCCCAAAGAATAACTAGAGAGGGATAAATTGATTTTCAAAACTTTTTTGAGAAATTTATCCAAATTTAAAAAAGTTATGAATGATTAAATCAATCAAGTAATTATGCACAAATACAAAAGGGATAAATAAAATGGAAGAGATTGTACAAACGATATAATTGTGGAGTTTAGATCCAAAGTAATGATTTACGTCTTCCGTTACCAAACTCTCCATCATGAGCAAGCCCTTTTCACTAAATTTGATTGACTTATGGTGTAATCTAAAACCTTACAAAGCTTTCAGTGACTTATAAATAATGAGCACCGATCCTTATACAATATTGAGCTTTATGGAACCTCAATATGACCAAACTATTGAGGTTTCTAGTGACCTCAATATGACTCAAAAATTTGAAGATAAATGATTTTACAATTTGAAAATTTTATCTTAATAATTTATATAAACAAATTAAGCACCAAGAGAAAAAGAGGTTAACATTTCAATGAATATCTATAAATCAAAGCTCAAGTATTATATGAGAAAATTTTGATGAAGAACATGAATAAAAATTTGATTCAATTATTTAAATGTTTTCACAATAAACGATTTGATAATAAATATGATCAATAAAATTTTGTTAAAAAATGTCTCACTTTAATACTCTTAAAAAGTCTTACAATGTATGAAAAAAGTGAATGCATTTTTATAAAGTTCAATGAGAAAACATAAATATGGAACTAGACGCCCGTTTCGGTGTCATGAAGTGTGAAACTAGCTGTTGTGTACCAAATATCAAAACGGTAAAAAAAAAAATGACCGTTACATGAATAGGACGTCTGCATGGACGATCTGGACGTTCACCATTTTATCTGAATGTCTGCATTACATAAGTTTAGTCTGTTTTAACTTTGTTTGTTCTAGTGTGAATATTTTTGAATAATATAAGCTATTGAATAGTGTTTTTCAAAATATGATCTATTCAATTGTAATTTTGAAAATCAATTTTGCTTTCAATAAAAGATAATTTTTGCAAGTGATGATCAAAATAACTTTTAGTGCAGAAAGAATGATTTTTGGGCTTTTATCGTTTATTTCTAAGAATTGAAGTTGTTATACCTTTACAAATGAATATAGAAGCGTCTAGTCTATTGAGCTTCCTTTGAAGTTCGACTTTGTAGCTCTTGATTCGAAAGATTTGATTTAAATGTTCAACTCTCATATCTACCTTCATTGTGAGTCCAATTTGTAATGTGAAAGTCTTGATAGCGATCTTTTTGCCCTTGATTGATCAATATTACATCGAATGCTTTGAAAACTTAAATTCAATTGTTAGAACCAAAATTAACTTGTTTATTATGATATAAACATTAAGGTTTAAGTCAACCATAGGTAAACAAATTCTTGTTGGAATTCAATTTGGGAGTACCGTTGGGAGTTTGGAATTCGTTTTGGCCTTGAAGTAGACTTGATGGAGTCCAAGTTGTAATAGGAAGAGAAGAAATCGTACAAGGAGAAGGAAATACTGCGCCTGACGCTCACACGCATCAGCGCCGACTAGCCATGAGGAGACTGCTCGAGCAGTCGGCCACTACTTTATGTCTGTGAAATCGCTACTCGAGCAACGGCGTTATCCCATTTTTAATAGTTTGCAATTTTAAGTAGATTTTTGAATCCTATTTGATCCAAAATACTTCATTATTGTATAGACTTGTTATAGTTGAACTCCACCATATCTTAGACTCTTTTTTGCACTATATATATGAGGAGTAAACCTCTATAAAAATCAATCCTTACATTCTACACAATAATTTGTAATATTTCATTATTGATAACTTCTTCTCTTCTGCCCGTTGTATAATTTTATCACGTAAATCTTGTGTTTTTATTTGACTTTCAAATTGTCATATTATACTTCTTCCTTTATTTACTAACAAATGGAATCGGACCAATTCATAATTTTTAACAAAGTCTAATGTTTTTTCAAGACTATGAAGAGCCAACAAGTCGTTGAGTATACATACAACCCCAATTATAGTGTTTTAGGTGGAATGGGCATCTTAAAATTGGTCAAATCACGAAATATGCCTAAGCCAGATAACATTGATGCTTGAACAACGCCTTAAGCCTAGCGAGCGGTGCCTCGACTAGCAGCGGTGAGAATACAAACGTTACTTCAAGTGTAACAATTGGTTAAACTCTTTATCATGCAAAGTTGTTCAACTTCAGCCACAACGTAATAACACTTTTCTCCTTAAGAACATCCTAAAGAATCTGATTTGAAAGATGGTGATAAATTTGTAATAGGGGCTTTCGATCCCTACACTATTGTTCTTCCTGCATCCAAATAAAAGACATTTTATCATATCCTAACAAGGCATCATCCAAACGCATCTATGCGAGCACGACTCGCGTCTTCACATGCCATTACGAAACCTCGTGTTACAATCCAGAATTGGTATATCATATTTCATTGTTGTCATCACAAAAGATTAACCTCACTTTGATATCATTTTGTTAGAGAATAAAGAGATAATATGACAATATAAAAATAAACCCGAACACAAGTTTTACGTGAAAACATGAGACGGGAAAAAATAACATGCAAAGAAGAAGAATTCACTAAATCAAAATAATGAATTGTCTAAAATTTGATGCTCTCAATCAAATCTAATGTTTTTTTACCCGATGAAGAGCCAACAAGTCGTGAAGTATATATACAATCATAATTATAGTGTTTTAAGTGGAATAGGCATCCCAAAATTTATTAAATCGCAAAACAGACCGGGATTGAATAACAGTGCCGCTTGAGCTGCACCCTCACGACCAGTGAGCGGCACCTTCGACTCTCGAACGCCAAGCTCTCCCACAATGCCAGTCTCTACCTAAAAACTCATTGGTCCATCTTTTGACTTTTTCAATTGCCTCTTCAACCAATCCATCAATATCCAATTTGGATTACACATCAACAAATGACTATGCAATACATTTGGATATAATTAATAATAATACTATACATTATATTAAACATAAAAGTAATTAAAATTCAGCTTTAAATCCTTGGAACTTCGATCATTCCAAAACCGACTACTACTTCCCTAGTGAGAAGTTTTGTATCCAGCTAACCTTCCTTAAAAAAAATTTAGAATAAATTTCATAACAAGTGAATTTTTTTCGAAGAATCTATTATTAAAAAGTAGAAAAAAATTAGGATTATATGCATAATTATTTTATTAAAATAAAGTATAATTGAAATAAACTTAAAATTGAGGAAATTGCAAGAAATATCAATTTTCACATAGCCATGTGCAAAAATGGCCAAAATTTGTTCAATGTTCACTTTCTAATAAATTAGACCAATATACCTTTGATGACACTTTTTAATTCCACACTAATTACAAAAGATTTAGAGTGTTAATAAATTGTGTTGGCCAATAAGAATTTGACAAATAACCTATACTATTATTTTGGAAAAGAATCATGTCATTTCATTAGGGATGGCAACGGGGCGGGGAGGGGATACCTCCCCCGCCCCCCGCTCCGTTAAGCATTTTCCCGCCCCGTTCCCCGTTTAAGGCGGGGCGGGGCGGGGGTTATTCCCCGTTTACTCCCCCGTTTAAATTTTTTTTTTTTTTATTTTTGATAATTTATTTTTATT
>CAIGRP010007404.1:0-14332 GCA_903798385.1 Fraxinus cuspidata
TTTACACAAGAAATGTGTAAGGTAGGGGTGAAAATGCCAAAAAATGAAAGGTATGGACGTTTTGCACAATGACATTGAAAGGTAGGGACGTTTTGTGCTATTTACCCAACAAATATCTTGTAACTTAATTGCAAGCCGATCCAAAAATAAATCAAAAACCATACTTTTTGAAAAGCATTTTCAAGTTAGAACTCAAATGTTTGTTTGAAGTCTAATTTGAGACAAGGAGAGATGATAGCAAAAGCAAACTGGAAGATGCCAAGGAAGAGCCATCTTAATGATCAAATTTTAGATATGTGATGCAAGACGAAAATTTGAACACTAATAAAAGGTTCTTGTAATAATACAAGAACTAGTGTTTACTCGAATTTCACTCAAACATGCATGATAAATATTTAGAATCTATCAAATAATGGAAAAATTGAAATATGTTATTAATCAATAAAAATGAATGTTACGTTTTTACAATCTTAACACGTATTTATAGATTCAAAACAAATTATAATCATATTAATATTCTAATTCTATAGACAAATCCAAATAAAACTAAAAGCTACTAAATAAATCTGAATAAAACTAAAATACTGTAAAATGACGAAATTACCCCTAATCTTACTCAAGAAAAAAAAAACCCCACTAAAATTGACCCCTAGATGGAATTTGACCTTCTAGATTGTACCCCGAACCAAAATTCTGACAACTTTTATGCATTTTTTCATAGATCCTCCTTATTTCTTCTCTTTTCCAATTATATAGGGTTTTATCTTCTAACTTCTTCGCATCAATATGGACCTCGATATCAGAAAATAGATCTCAACTAGAGGAGAAAAAGACGTGCCAGTGGTTTCTCTAGATGGTGGCATAATGGTGACGTGTGATGGTGGTGGTTTTTAGAAAGTTTTATTGGTGGTTTCTATTGCTCTTGGTGGTGGTTTGGACGTTGCAGCGGTGGTGATCGGGTTGTGGTTCAATATGGAAATGTGTGTGTGTGTTTGTGTATGGGTAGAATCAAAAGCAGTATTTAGACAATAGAAAAGTATAACTTCAAATATGCTATTATTTGATTGACATGCATGTTTAGAATCAAGCCCATTATTCCACAACTAGGGTAGGAATCGGTGAACCCCTTCTCGAGTAAAATTTTAGCCATTTGTTCTTTTAACAAAAACTCCATTAACATAAATAGTTACTAATACCAATTGTTTAGTAATTTAGTGCTTGGTTGATAACTATATTAAAATTTTATCACCTTTGAATTGATCATACTTCAATTTTAATCACAAATTTAATGGGATTTTCAACTTTTATCAAAGTATAACATGTCATATAATTTGATAATGTGGGCGGGCTAAGAGGATGAAATGGAGAAAATATGAGGGTCATTTGTGTCATGTCGCATCAAACAGGATTTTGTTGACCTACATTATTCAAGAATGTTCATACATTTGTATCAAAATGTGATCATTGTCAAATAAGTGTTTTATCTCAAAAGCATGATATTCTATTGAGTTGTATTCCCTTGTCATTTTTACTTATTTAGAGTTTAGCTTGGTTTTGCTCAAGAACAAACAAAGTGTAAGTTTGGGGATGTTGATAAGTGTAATTCTTATACTAATTCGTCAGAAATCTCCTTATGACTATTTCCAAATTTATTTTGTTGTAACTTTTTCAAGCTAAAGCAATTTCGGCATTTTGCTTGTGCACGAATGTTAATGACATTTTTGACATTTATGGCACATTTTTTAAGACAACGATGAGAAAAAAATAAAAGCAACTTTTTAAATGATTCAATAGAAATTAGGAGGATATTTGATAATTTCAACTCATTCAAATTCGAGTACTATAACTATAATAATGAGTTTTATCATTTTATTAATTTTAAAAAATTCGATCTTTTTTTATCAATTTCGATTCAATATCTGAAATATATTTATACTTCATTTTCATTGTCAAGTTTCAGTGAATTTTATTAACAAAAATTTATTGAAATTGAGAAAAATAGGTTACTGATTTCCAACAATAATGATCATTTTTCCACAAATTAATGCTTTTGGAGGTTGTGCACACACAAAATAAAGAAAAGAAATTAGCTTATAAATTTTGTATTTTCGAAAATATAAAACTTAAATCCAACAGTAAAATTTGGCAATGGTTTGTAATTTTTAACTGGCAAGTTCCTAAAATATGAACCGTTTATTTAAAATTAATCCAACGGTGGAATATGAAATTGATGGAAATATGACCGTTATGCAGAACTTATTTATAACCCCACTTGATCTTCAAACAGAGGCAACGAGTCTTTGGGTTTTTCTATAAGCGCTTTGAGCGATGAGTTTAGGGGTTTTCTTTCATGAAGAACTAGAGAAGTATTTCTGAAGACGGATTCAAGTACCATAACCGAAAAACAGTCGAGTTTAAAGACAAATTTTATAATTTGTTTAGCTATATAAGATTCATGTTTTCATTCATGCATAGAATGAACCTTGAAGGATAGTTTAAATTAGGGTTTTCGTTCTTTGATCCAACTGATGGTCAATTTGGGCTAAACACTGGATTTGTTATTGTGAATTTTCCGAGTGTTTTTATGTATTGTTCTTCCTGCAACCACCTGGTTTTCCATCAAGAAGAACTGGACGAGGATTTTTTAAGATCGACTCAAGTGCTGTTCCAGATCAACTGAGAAGTAGTTAATAATAAGATACTTAACTAAAAAACAGGTAAGTCACATTTTCACAATTATTTCTATAATTTCTTTAGATACATGATGATAAATCGGGTTTCGGTGGATTCTGTTTTTGTGAATTCTCTGACGCTTTTCATTGAATCTCTAAGTTATGGGATTCAGCAATTGTGTTCTATCTTGTTTCCATTACAATAATGTTCTTTGTTGGTTCATTAGGATGCATCTTGCAAGACATTTTCTGGGTTAAATTGATGGTCAGTTTTGGGTTTCAGTATGATTATTTCTGTGAAATCTATGAGAGTTTTCTCTGGATCTTTAATGATTGTGCTTGGTGTTCCTTTTCATTCAATGTATGGCTATTTCAGCAATTGTATACCTAGAGTGATAATGTTCTCTGTTGTTTGTGTAATTCCTTTGTTATTATAATTGTGTAATTCCTTTGTTATTATTTTTTAGTGCATTTGGATGGGTCTTGAAGTATTTGTCCTTTTGGACTGATATTCAATCTTGGATTGTACTGTATATGTATTCGTTCTATGAATTTTATATGGGTCGAATATTCAATGGAATTTGTATTTGGTTTGAATATTGATAAGTTTTGGGTTCACTTTTCATTTTGTGTATGATTACTTCAGCAATTGTGTTTTGAGTGTATTATGTTCTCTTTGTTTCTTTAATTTTTATATCTTTGGTGATTTGGCTTGAGTCTTGAAAGATATTTCCTGGGTTCACTTTTTGGTTTGCTAGATTTATTTATGTGAATTCTCTGCTCATTTTCAGTGCATCTTTAACAGAATTTGTTCTTTTTGTGTTTGGATTGAATAAGGATAACTGGTAAGTTGTGGCTTTTCTTTTTATTTTATGGATGCTTATTTCAACAGTTTTGTTTTGTGATAACGTTCTCATCATTAAGCAATTCGTGTGTCGTTATGATTAAGTTCTTTTTGGTACATTTGGATGAACATTGAAAGATCTTAGAGGGTCTTGTTCTTTGGATGATGATCAATCTTGGATTTCAATGGATTTGTTTCTGTGAATTTTTTGTGGGTTGAATTTTTAACGTAATTTGTGCTTTTTGTGTTTGGTTTTATGGTTCCTTTTTCAATCTATGTATGGTTATTTTAAAAATTATGTTCTCAGAATGTCAATGTTCTCTTTATTTTATAATATTTTGTGTTTGGTTTTATGGTTCCTTTTTTGGATTTTGTTCTTTGGAGCGATGTTCAATATAATATTGCGTTTCATAGGATTTCTTTGAGTGAATATTCAATTTAATATGTTCTTTTGTGTTATATTTGTGGATCCTTTTTGACAAGAGAAAGAACTCGTTTCCACTCTCAAATAAAGAAGGTATGAAACAACAGGACCAAACAGGTTTGAACTTGTTTTGCTCTTTACGTTCATTTTAAAGTTGTATTGTGAAAGCATGTTTTTTATTCATGCTTACACGCTTTTGGTATCGAATTAGTTAGGAAGAGAGTGGTATCAGAGAGAGATTCTGAGTCAGATTTTCGTGTGATACCTCCTCGTCCTTCTATATTTCTCTATATTTCTTCTCCAAATTGAGTTCAATTCCAACTCTCTCTGTAATTTTGAAATTGGTTTGTGATTTTGCTTGGGCTTGGTCGAGTGAGCTTCGACAATTACACTTTAGCAATTATTTTTCTGAGTTCCATTTGGTTCTATAATTTCATGTTTATGATTACGTTCTTTGTTGGGACGGATTTAGAAGGATCTTTTTTGGGTTTTGTTCTTTGGTCTAACTGATGATCAGCGCTTCAAGTGTCAGTGGCACTGAGAAGGGTTTTTCCTTACCGACATGAATTGATTAGTTTTCAATGTCGGTGGTACTAAAAAGGGTTTCATCAAATTTGTTTCTGGAAAACCTTTGTGGGTTTTTGATGATTATTTGATGGAATCTATGCTTATTTGTGGTTTGGAGTTGTGTTTCCTTTTCAATTAAGTAATTATTTTAAGAAGATTCATAGTTGTCACTCCTATTCGCTTCAATCAAATCTTGAATGTTTTTTCTTATCAACATGAATTGATCCAAAGTAATGAGTGATTCTTGGTGTTGTTGGAGCAAATCTATGCTATTTCTTTCATGTTGTTTTAAGTAATTATTGTATTCATAACGTTTAGGAAGTATTTAATTTTCTATTTTGCAGATAAACATATCTTGCTATGAGGATTAAATTATTAGTTCCCCAAAATCAGTGCTTTCCATTATTAACATGATTTTTCAAATTTTGAGATATCTTTCTCCAAGTTGCAGGTTTCCATTCATCTACAAAGTTATTATTGCTCAAAGTCTTGTAGTTCCTTCCCTTTTCAGTAAGGAGACCAAATTCCTTTCCAACAGGACTAAATATAACATGATTTTTCCAATTTTGAGATTTTTTCTCAGTTACAGGTTTTGATTTATCAGCAAAGTTATTTCTATAAAACTCTAGTTCTGCTTTACAGGTTTATGAACCCTTTCCAGCAAGGATTCATAGCCAGAATTATTTATCTCGAATGACACTTTTGACATAATGGTGGGTGATTTATGTTCTGAAATTTTTTACTTATGGCAAGTAATTGTTGAATGCTTATAAGCAATTACTCAGTTCTAGTTCACGTTGTATGGATCAGTTCGTGTTGCATTTTTTGGGCCTCTGGTTTTCTTAATCAAATATTAGATAGTTTCGTGCATGCTCCAATCATCTGAAGTAGACTTCGTATTGCAGGTATTTATTAGTTTTGACTTGGCCAAAAAAATTTGTTGTGAATCATAAATCTCTTATTGAGCTCATTTCTTTGTCCCTCAATATCCGGCAAGTGTATTTGTAGGGAGGAGCAGAGAGGTTGTTGCTAATGTTGTTTCTCCCGAAGGTTGTGGGCGAGACAAACTATTTGGTATGACAATAAATATTTATCGTTTCAACGCCTTTGTGCCTTCACTGTTAATAATTTTAGTACATTTTTGTACTAACAAAAACATTGTGTGATTCATGTTTGGAATTGTTAGAGCTGCAAACATGAAATATAACTTCACTGGATATGGAGGAGCTTCCAAAAAACAGGGATAACCTGCCATCATGCATACTACTTCTCTTTTTGCTCCACATGTTTTTACTCGTAATCAAATCTCTGAGACAAATTATTTCCATTTTGTGATAAACGCTCATCGTGCATTCTACTCTTTTTTCACAACCACGTCTTATCAATTCGAGCGTCATTTCTCTCTTGCTCCTTAAGAAGGCGGCTTAGGTAATAATAAATCATGAAGAGTTTGGTGTGCAGTGTTTCTATAATATGATTAGGTATGTTTTCTTTAATCATTGCACTTACTATGTGAATCTTGTTGCTGGAAAGTCCACTTACTGACATTAAGGAGCAAAATGTTTGTGCTTTTAATCCTGAAATAAATTCAGATACCCAACTTTAATAATATGCAGTCTAAATACTCTGCTGCATTCTACTAGTACTCTTTATTGTTCTTTTGCTCTTAATCTTCATCCTCTTCCACCCCATTTCCATTGTTTTGATACATATGTTTCGATACTAACCTTCAACTTTATATGCATGCAAATTACATCAAAATTAAGGAATGGATGCATTTATATGCCAGAATTTGGTATGCATAGTTTCTATAAAAACTAAAATACATATTCTTTAGTCTCTTCACTCACATACTATGTGAATCGTGCTGCTAGAAAGTACACTTACGATAATTTCATTCTTCAACAAATGGTTTAAAATATCTCCATTGTTTCATGCAAACAAAATCGGGGAACTTAATGCAACTTAGTTCTCTTTGCACCTATGCTGCCAGGATCCTCCCTCTTTGGTAAGATCATTTTAATTAATATTTATTTTATTTTTCTCTCACTACTTGATAATACTTCTCCTAATAAATGATCGTGCCTTTTGGCATGATCAAATAAATGAGTAAGCATACCCAATAGTTAGATTTGGCTAGGATTCCTAAGACCCTAAATGAATGATCCTCATATTTTCATTCGACTTAGCCATAAGGCTATATTATGTCCAAAAGGCATTGAGAGTTTCAGTTTATCTTTTCAAGAAATCCTAAATAAACGATCCTGATATTTTTTGTCTAAGAAATTTCCTTGCTCATGTTGGCTTTGTGCAAGCAGACATGCAGGTATCATTGATGGCTTTTGTGTAAGAACAAACAATTCTGTATATGCATGTTTTTCAAGTGCATTCAAAAGCTCCAGCAAGTTTCTTCACCTGTTGACTTCAATGTCTTTCAAAAGAAGCCCATATTTATTTCTAATTGAAAAAATAGAAGCTGAAGCATATTACATCCTCATATTTTTGTCTAAGAAATTCCTTGCACATGTTGGCTTTTCTGCAAGCAGACATGCAGGTGTCATGGGGCTTTTGTGTAAGAAAACAAACAGTTCTGTATATGCATGTCTGTCGAGTTCATTCAAAAACTCCAGAAAATTCTTCGCCCGTTGACTTTAAAGTCATTCAAAAGAACTAACTTAGGATAATTAAGAGAAGACATATCTCCTAAGGAAAGCCCTTTTTTGTTTCTCATTAAAAAACTTAGAAGCTAAAGCATATGAAATCTCCTCGGAGTATTAAGGATTACAAACTCTACTTTATAATTTTATCAGGTAAAGTGTAAGTTTTGATACCTTTCTGCTGATGTTTTCTAGATGACCAGCTTGAATTCCTTTGGTCCTCAAGCTACTAGCATGATTATGTAAAATTTGATGTACCCTGATTTTTGTGTATCTTAATTTGACCTCTTTTTCAGAAATCTTTGACAAGTGTATTCAGTTTTATTTTGGAAAGGTCCAGTGTATGAGTAGAGTTAATTGGAATTTTGTGTGTTGGAGGCACTCAGGTACGTCGAAAAATAATGCAACACGTCCCATATATGAAGGTTCAATGAACAGTACTCATAAGGCTATTCTGTCTTCTATAACTGTTCCTTTTCAAAGAGCTGAAGAAACTCCTCTCCTTTTAGTTTTCTTCTGTGTTCACTTAATTCACTTTCTTAGAAGTCCAAGTGCTCATTTTAATAACCATCTAAATTATTTCATCAAGTTATTAGTCAAAATTATTGAATGTATTTTCTACTCTAGTTTCTGATAATACTTTCTGCATGCACTTATAGTTAGCACTCTAATGTGCATATTCCTGGACAGGTTTAACTGTAGCTCATTGATTTCACTGTTTTGCTATGTGGTTTGGCAGTTAGTCAAGTGGTATGGGTGTATATAAACTACCTCGATAGGGTCAGTTTGCTTTGTAATATTGAAAGTGCAATAGAGACTTCATTAAGTGATACTACATAATGTTACCTTCGGACAAAGGGCTGATACTTCTTAGAGAATAGGTCGAATTCAAATTTTCCCCAGCAATGTTTTTGTTTACTTTCAATTAATTAATATGACAATTTGAAGCAGCTTTCAGGATCAGCAGAAGTTATGCCCATCCCTGACATTCATGAGCTCTATGTCAGCTAAAGAGATTGAAAACACAGTTCAAACTTCGTGCTAAATAAAGGTTTGGGTTTCCTATTACGATAATTCTTATCTCAAAGTTCTTTTAAGATGTTAATTTTCATATTTCTATTTCTGAAGTGACATAATATGTAAATCTTGTAAATCATTAAAGAGGAATTAAACATATGAATTAGATTAATCTTGGGAAGGCTAAGGTTAACATTTGTGATGCATAATTATGATATAGACACATTCTCGATGAAAATTATATATAAAAGCAGCAAAAAGTTTTTAAGTTCTGTTAAGACACATTCCTGATCCTTAAATTAATATTTTTCAAGCATTTCTGCCTTCACTATCATTATTTTTTAGTATATTTATATTTATATACTAAAAAAGACCATGTTTTTGTTTGTTAGAGCTGCAAATATTAAACATAATGTAGCTTACTGTGCTTTTCCAAAAAACAAGGATACATTTAGGAGCTTTTGATTTTCATATTATGCAGGCTAAATACTCTGCATTCCACTTCTCGTTTCACTACTATTTACAATGTATTACAGTATGGTGCTCTTTACTGTTGTTTTTGCTCATAACCATCATCCTCTTCCACCCCCTTTGTTTTTGCTCATTTAAGACTTTGTTTTAATTTGGCCTGAACCAAATCTACGTGACATTTCATTTCAAATTCGAGATAAAAACTTGTTTTGTTACTTTATATATGGGACAATATTAACCTTGTGCAATGTACTTTGTGTGCAGATAACATCAAAATTAAGGATTGCATCGTTTTTATAAAAGTGGTGCTTGAAAAATTTGGTGTGTGATGTTTCTATAATAACAAAATATGGAACTCACTGGAATGAATGATTAGGTATGGTACGCAATCTTTAACCTTTTCACATACTATATGAATATTTTTGCCGGAAAGTACACTTACTTGAAGCCATGGAAGATCATTTCATGGTTCAACATTTTTTTCTACTATACCAGTTCAAGAACTCAATTAGAGTTCTACAATAAGCAACAACCGCAAATAACATTGTCGAACTTGAAGCAACTTGTCTTTGCACCAACGCCAGGTCTCTCTCTTAGTAAGATAATTTTAATTTATTTTTATATTATCTTTCTCTCAACTCATTAAGTAATTTCTTTCTTAATCAACGCATTTTGTAATTCTCATTGGATTTCCTAGTCCATCTTGGTAAATCCGTGTGATAAGAAAACAAATAATTAAGCATATCAACTTCGAAAGTGTTGAAAGTCAACTGGACTCAATCTGCCCTTCGAATGAATATGCTCGAACAAGATCGAGACTCCTCGAGATTATTCTCAAGTGGCATTCAAGACTTTCTTGTGCTCGACTTCACCGTAGGATGAATTACCTACCAAGGTCAAGAGTCTCAAATGCTCGACTCAATCCTTTAAAACCAGTGTTGATTGAACAAGATCGAGACTTACTTTCAATCAACTTAGCTTTAGGATTATACTCGAATGAGGTCAAGAGTAACTAGGGCTGAACTCGCCCTTTGCGAGGGAATATGCTCAAACTAGGTTGAGACTCGCTCGAACTTCTTAAACCCATAAATGAAATGCTCTATAACGAGGTTGAGATTTGAGCTAGACTTGGACTTTGAAAAATTAAGCTCAAACAAAATTGAGAGTTACATTGGTTGGACTCGATGTGACGATAAATTATGCTCGATCGGGGTTTAGACAATCTCATCTCAACTCCCCAGCCCTTATGATAAATCATAGTTGGTCGATGTCGAAGCTCACTTGGGCTCAACTATGGCTTTTATAGGGGAATTATGCTTGAATGTGGTTGTGACTTGCTCAATCTAGACTTTGCTCTTAAGATAAATTATGGTTGATAAAGATTGAGAAATACCTGGGCTAGACTCGATCCTTGGAGGGAATTATGATCGAACGAGGAGTTGTAGCTGCCACAATTACATCTACGTTAATGTAGCCGTTTTCAAGCGTGGAAAGTGAGTATTGGCTGGCATGTGGACTTTTAAAGACCATATTTTTAACATTTCTTTGTTTATCAACATTTACTCAATCCTAACTCTTGTTTGCATAGCAATCAGATCAACATTGTTGCTTTCTTTTGTCGTTGGTTTCTTTCATCAAATATAAAGTGATCCGGCATACTAGAATGTGACAATATTCCATCTGGAAGGGTACTACATCATGTGAGTTTAATATGTTTTAGCATTAATTTGTTGTTACATATTACTAATTAGCAAACTATCTTGAGATCAACATTGCAAAACACTTTCAAAAAAATTCTAAAGAGCTATGGAGATGCACAATTCAATGGGGGAAAGAAAGTTTGTCTCTCATGAAGGTAAACAGTAGCAGCTGCTTATAAGAGCTGGGGAGGTTAGTGAATGTTATGGGCAAGGACGAAAAAAAAAAAAGGTACATCTTGTGGCTAAATTTTTTTAGTTTCGAGCCTTTTTTCTTTAAAAGTTAACTTTTTTTTTAGTCCAGTTATATACTTACTAGTCACAAAGACATTGTGTGATTCATATTAGAAATATAACTTTAATAGCAGCATCCCATTTCGCTGAAGCGGTGAAGAGGTCTTTTCCCAGTAATATGACCCTCATCATCATATGTACCAATACTAACATTTTGTATGCAGATTATATTTCCCCCCAACAAAAAGGAATGAATAAGTTTATGTGCAAGTGGTGCTTGAAAAAGTATGGCTTCATGCTTGGTTGTTTTCCATGATTGGGTAAGTAAACTGATTAATGTGTTGCTTCTCATGGAAACTTAGCCCCTGTTGGCCTTCATTTTCGAAAATTCATTTATGCTTGAACTCATTTCAGTCACATATTTCTTGGGACCCACAATTTTTATCATATTTTCAATCATTCATCAACTTTTATCAAAATATAATAAAAATCTAATTTTTTACTAAACCAAACAAGGGCTTACGGTCTTTTAAAAATAACTATTTTTGCAATTTCTTTTGCTACTTTACCTATTCAAGAACTCGATCAAAGTTCTAGAAAAGCATAATCGGCTGCAAACAACAATGTCAATCTCGTATTCTTTGCAACCACTGCCGGTTCTCTCTATCGATTCGTTTTCTTTTTTTCTTTTTGTTTTTCCTGTTGTCTTAACTGATTTTAGTAAAGGGACAAATACACATGATATTTTATAAATGATTGAATTTCATATCTTTTAAGGATGCAACTCTAGTATTCATAAAATCCTAATTTGTATTCATTCCACTTTGAAGTTGTTCACCGAAGCACGTTAAATCATATTTAATAATTATAAAGCAAAGACCGTTGAGCCTAAGCAAGTTTTAGCCTCCTAAAATAGTATATATCTTAAGGATGGGTCAAGCTTGAGCGAATAGTTCCCTCTGAAGGATCGAGTTGTCCTCATTTGAGCACAATTCCATCTAAGTCCAAGTCGAGCCCAAGTGTGTCACAATCTTTGTCCAAACGGAAATCCTCCTAAGAGAGTTGAGCCCACATGCCTCATACCACTAATTGTTATAAATTATTTTAATGATCGTGTCTAGCTCACCCTCGATCGTCCATGAGTTATCATACGGCCAAATCTTGTTATTAAATTCAAACGAGGTTGAAACTTATTTGGGCTCGTATCCCCTTAAAGTAATATAAGGGTTGTTCAAGTTGAGCCAAAGTGATCTCAGCTTTGTTTGAGAATAAATAATTCATCTCAAGGGTAGATTTGAGCCTTAGAAATCTCGACCTCTTTCAAGCATAATTTCTTTATGGCTAGAATCGAGCTCAAGTGTGTTTCGACCTCATTCGAGTACAAATTCTTATAAGGGTTGAGTTAAACCTATGCAAGTCTTGACCTCGTTTGAGAATAAAAGGGTTGAGTCGAGCTCTGGTGCATTTCGACCTTGTTCGAGCGTAATTCCTTTTAAGTCTTAGTCTCATTCAAGTATACTGAATAGACCTAGTTCGAGCATAATAATGTTGAGTTTTGCTCAAGTTCAAATGGAGTTAAAACTGAAAACTCAAGAATAACTAACCAAAGGAGTGGTGAATTGGTTTTTAAAAAAAAAAAAAATTGAAGATAATCTAAATTCAAGCAAGTATACTAAATAGATAAATTCAAATAATAAGCGCAAATATAAAAGTGATAAATAAAAAGTGGAGATAATACAAACAATATAATTGTGGAGGTTCGATCCAAAGCAATGAATACTGCCGTTACCCATATCTCTTGCACAAGCAAGGCATTTTTCACTGTATATATCTATGATGCAATCTACTATACAATGTTTCCGGTGAAATAAGGAGAATCGGTCCTTATACAATATTGAGTTTTACGAGACCTCAGTAACACATTATTGAGCTTCCATGAGACTTCAATATGATCCACACTGTGACTTACAACAAGGTGCATCATTCATTATACGTTATGGGACTTCAAAACGACCTATACTTTATCAAATTGATTTTACAATGGAATTTCTCTCTTGAATACACTTCAATGAGTAATAAATGATAGCTCAAGTATTGGATGAAAAACTTTGATGAATATGATAATTAAAAATCACATTCAATCAATAATGTAGATTTAAAAATCTTTTCAAGATATATCTCTCTTTTAAATAATATGATGATTTTAAAAGTTTGATTTAATCAATCAACGTTTTCAATATGAAAAGTTTATACAATGTAAGTGCACAGATCTTCTTCAAAATTATATCTATCTTTTAAGATAAATAAGTTAAGTACAAAAAGAAATGAAAAATTTTGATAAGAGAAATGATTCAAGAAATTTATATCAATCAAAATGCCAAAATTTATGACTAATTAGACAACCAAACAGCCGTTATGCATCATAAATCGGAACAATTAAAAAATGATCGTTGGGTGAACAGGACGTCCACTTGGACCTTTTTTTTTTTTTTGTTTTTTTCCTTTTTTTTTGTTTTAAAATTAGGTTTTTTAATGGGGTTTNACTTTATTTTTTAAGGTAAAAGTTTAAATATCTTGAAATACTTATATTTTTTAAGAATAATTTTTTTTATACATTTGTTTTTATGAAACAATCTTTCGTACAAATGATTTTTTTTTTAGATTTTATCATTCATTGCTAATATCAAAGTTAAAACCTTTATATTTGAACTATGAAGTCTAGTATTTGATCTTGTTTCGAAGTTTGCCTCTTAAACTTCTCGTCTTGATCTTTCTTTGATGTCGGCTCTCATGCTCTTAATCTTTCTTGAAAAACAACTTTCAAACTCTCATCTCGAATGATTTCATTTGAATGCTTAATTTTTTCTTTGACCTTCATTTCGAGTCCGATTTATAATGCTTGATTGATGTTGTCATTGAACTATCATCATTCAAAATCAATTGTTAAAAACAATATTAATCTTGTTTGTTCTGATCAAAATATTATGGATGAAATCAACCATAGGTCAACAAGTTCCCCCTTTTTATTATGACATCCATACATTATAAATTTATCATGTAATTCATATTCCCCCTAACTTTTACAAATCAATAATATATATTCAAAATATATAAATAATTTTCCCTCTTTCCCTATTTTCCAAATACTCTAAGCATATATTATATTTTTGTTGGATCCCATGTTGGGAGTAATTTCTCAATTTGATGGAGGAATCCGATGGTTTTGGTAGTGGATCAAGTGTATTCGAATTTGCACCTTTTTGTCCCATTCTAGAGAGAGAGAGAGATTTAGTCCTAATCCAACCATGTTGAACTTGGTTGTGTAAAAATATTGGTAAAAGACCAGTCACAATAAAATTTCATAGCTCAATTCCAATTGATCTTCAAGTCCGCGAAGATGATTTACAGCTACAGTTGCTTCTTGTGCCATTGCTATAAATTCCACTTTGGCGCTTGAATTGGCTATTACATTTTGTCTCTTAAAGACCAACATACAAGATTACCTCCCATAAAAGTAGAATACCAAGATGTGGATCTCTTGTGAACCACTACTCCCACATAGTCTACATATGTAAATGCCTCGGGTGACTTGTCTTATGTTTCTATTTTATAGAATTCAATATCGGACAAAATTCGTAAGCGTACGGGATCATTGACAAGTAATAGATTTAGTTAGTTAAGATTGTCGTCCCACAAAAAATTATTGTAACTTATAATTTATGGATTTCTTGATAGAAATTTTGTGAAAA
>CAIGRP010007407.1:0-38052 GCA_903798385.1 Fraxinus cuspidata
GGGAAATCAAATGATCAGGGGGTATATATGCTTGCTTGACGTGAAAATCTTCATTTGAATCAAACCCAGATGTTAATATAAAATGGATGAAATCTATTCATCTTCATGTTCATTTTTTTGTGGGTTTGGGGCAGGGCGGGGCGGCATGAAATCTATTCATCTTTTTGTTAATTTTTTTCGGGGTTTGGGGGTTGGAAACTGTTCATCGTCCTTTTACCTTTTTTTTTATTTACTTTTTTGTTTTTGTTTTAATTATTTTATGTGGAATAATGGGGAATTTACCATTTTGTCCTCTTTAAATTTGATAAAAATACATTTTTTTAATCAACTAACGGTCAAATGGATGGATTTGGACCCCATGTGCTAATTTTTCAAAGGTTTGAGACCGCTGGTGGTACAATCTGAAAGTTACAGTAAAGTTTGTAAAAAACTCAAAGGTTTATAACTACTAATGCAATTTTCTCTTTATTTCTTTTCTAAATTAGTTGGTTAGTAACAATTAAAACATTTTGATTGGTTATGAATTGTCGATTTGAAAGCCCAAACACTACTAAAATACTAAGAGATTGATGTACAATTTTAATTAACCAACGACCTCCCCTATTTAGAGCATTAGTAAGAATCCGTTCATGTCTTGTGCTAAGAATTTTTTTTTTGGCCTCCCTAAAAGAAGTGCACTGTTTCGATTGCTTGATTGGATCAAATTAGATGATGAATCCCTAAGTACGATATTTTTATTTATTTATTTATTTATTTATTTTGCGAATCCTTCTGCTTTTAGTTTGTGTAATTAAATTTTTGCTTGGATACTGGTTGGGAACATCTAGGACCAACATATATGTATGCACAACAAACTAGGACAAGCAAATATTGTTGAGTAATTAATCCTAGTTAACTTTGAATAATTTGATATATCTAAACATATTACAAATCAATAGTGTTTGAAAGAGAATATGAAATGATGAAATATTTCTTTTTCGTTGGTTTGGAAAGGCAGTTGACCCTTTCCACATAAGGAAAGTCATTAAATAACAAAATGGCTTCAACACTTCATTTTTCCCTTAGAAAGTGAGTGTCAAGTAAGCTATGAAGACATTGCTTCATTAAATGGCACAAAGAGCTCTCCTACTCCTGAGAATTGGTCCTATTCCTCTCTCCAAGTGATATACTTTTCATAATCAACTTTAGCCATTCTAGTTTTAAGAAATTCGGTTGGCATTTTTATAAGGATTGATTAGTGATTAAATAACTAAATTTATTTTTACTATTCATTTTGATGTAGCGAAAGCTTGTAGAGAATAACAAAAACTTACAAAAATTCGAAGTTGTTGATTGAAAGATCAAATAATAAAAAGATAGAATAATTTGAGAAACTTTTCAAAACTCTTTATTTAATTCAAAATTCAATTGATTGTATAAACGATTACAACTCATATTTAAAGCAGTAAATAAAATCTGAATAATAATTAACTTCTAGATAACAACTAACTCTAAATAATGATATAAATAAAAGATAAAATTAAAAGGAGATCTGAACCCCCTTTTTTATCCTTCGAGAAAAAGATTCATTCTCTTCATAATAAAAAATAGGAGGTAGAACCAACTCTAAACATAATTAAAATCTTAATCTAATTAAAAATTAAAAAAAANAAAATTAAAAGGAGATCTGAACCCCCTTTTTTATCCTTCGAGAAAAAGATTCATTCTCTTCATAATAAAAAATAGGAGGTAGAACCAACTCTAAACATAATTAAAATCTTAATCTAATTAAAAATTAAAAAAAAATCCAAAATAACTAAAAGGCATTTTCGAAACCCTAAACGATGGACCATTTTAACTCAAAAATAGACAAACATCTCCGAAAATAAACACTTTGAATATCTATTTTTTCGACTATAATCTGACTTTTCCATAAACTCTTCTTCTTTTAGTATTGCATCACATTTCCATAAAAGAAATTTGCGTTTTCATGTCCTTTGAGAAACAAACCATTTTTCTTTTTTTATGAGAAAACTCGATTTCTCCGTATAGAAAACAAAAAATATTGGCCTTTCTATTATTTCCCTTTTACAACCCATTGGTTTATTCTCCATCTAGCCATACTTAAAATTACTGTTTTACTTAGGAGCCACCTAGTTGTGAAGCCTTTTTCACACTTTATTAGTGTTATTATTATTATTATTATTTACTTTTTTCACACCTAGTCATGTCTAGGCGTGCTTTTCCCCCCTTTTTGTTCAATATAATATTTATAATTTTATATTTTTGATATACATTATTTTAATTATTAAACTATTTTTAGATTGATTAAAAATTTAAAATAATATTAAAATAAGAAAACATTTGTTTACACTTGAGCCTTGCCTATTTCGAAACTTAGCATCAACGTATCATCGCGCTTTATATTTTTTAAAATATTGCTTGAAATAATATGCATAATTCTTTCAAAACAATTATTAAATAGTTAAGAATGAATTTAGATTCCTTAGTCATAAAAAAATGAAATTGTCTTTGTATGCTTTTTAGGTGTGGCCAAAAGACACTTTAATGATCAAATAAGAAGCAAAAGGTCCAATTTTATTTTATTTTTGAAAGTGCAATTTGTTACTTCTAAGTAAATGTTTCGTATGTCATTATTAAACATTTTTTGTGCTTTCATCGAGCATCCAATCAAAGGTGTAGACATGATATTAACATAAACACGAAGTATACAAAAACATATTTAAAAATCTAATATGGCTGAAATAATTAGAAAATGATTGATTTTTGATTGGGTTGTTTTGAAGCTAAAGGCAGAAATGATTTAAAGATTGGGAAATTAATTGAAAAGTGAATCAAAATTTGAAAAAAAAAAAAAAGTTTAATTAGAAAGTCAAAGGCCATCAATTGAAGAAAATAGATAACGTGTTGAGCATCCAATATATGATGTATCCGACTTAAAGAATACCAACCCTTAATGACAAAACACATTTTTCGGTTGTGTCCATTCATTCATGAGACTATTTAAATTGGGATTATTCCCCTGGTACATAGCACCTTTTTTTCCCCTTCCAAAGCCAATGAAGAAAATGTCATTTGCCCCTTTTAAAAAGTCTTGACATTTTTTCGATGTACAAGTCGCATGACTCTTTAAATTAACCAATTATTTTTAGAGCCTAAGTGGGTTTTGTTTAATTAGGGGTTTAATTTATATATTGTCAGAAGTTGGGATTAATAATTTGGTATTCTTTGTGAGCCTACGAACTTATAGTTAAAAAATCAGTAACCAATATTCATGTCAATTGTGAATCAACGAATTTATTGATTAGAAAATCAATACTCAATATTCATGTTGAATCAACGACATCTTGATTTCACTCCATTAGGGCTTCATTCTTATTTACATTTCTCTCAATTGGTGTCATTAATACAATACTCTATTTGAATTAACGAATTGTTGGAATTTAGTTTTAAGATTGAAATTTTGGTTAGGTATAAACCATGAAAAGTGACTTCGTGTCAACTTTGGTCAAATATTTGGACTTGATTCCATGGTCAAATTACAAATATAAATAAACTAACTTGTTCTACTCGTCGAGTATATCGTCGTGATATATTTGGAATCTATAAAAATATTTCGGATGAATGAGATATTATGATCCAAAGTTTGAAGGAAATTGAAATTCAGCATGTAAGGTTGTCGCTCGAGCGGCAGTCCAACGCCAGGTGAGTGACAAACTCTCTGCTTTTGTCGCTCAAAAGATGATCTAGCAACAGGCGAGCAACATGTTGGGTTACAACCTTTCACGAAAATTGCTAAGTTTTGGTTATGTTCCTTCGCCCACAACCCTTCATGTTCTATATATAAGCTCCCTTGGATGTTTATTTGTCATTTCATATCATTCTTTTCATTTTATATTACATAAAACACCTCATCAAAAGTGGTTTCTCTGCCGAAAATTCATAGTTTGGAAAAGAGAAAATTCCGTTCAAGTTCGTTGGTCTAAACCATTTGGAGTGCTCCTATGGCTTGACTTGGTAGTTGTATCTTGGGAGATGATTGCCGGAAATTGTTAACACTGATGTGGGACAAATCTATTTTAAGAACAAAGTATTCAACACTTGTTTCAGCCAATTGCATCACTTACATCTCTTCTTTCCTTATCTTTCCCATTTCTGATTTCAGAATATTGTTAACCTTATTTATATATTTATATTGCAATGTTTGATTGAAGAATGACGTGCTTTCATTCAAAATTGGAAAGTGATTTGGTAAGTCGAATTATGTTTCGATTTCATGAGTATAAAACGGTATGTATTGATATGAATATAATATACACATTATCAGTGTAATATCCTCTACAATCTTAAGATGGAACTTTTTTCTTATGCATTTATATTCGATTATATAATATGCATGTGACTTGATTACATAGCTTGGTAATGTATAAAATTTATTTTATATGCATACTATAATATGGTACGTGTATACATGTTCGTGTAAAACTTAAAATTTAGATTACATATAAGAATTGTCATTTTAACGGTTATGCTCCATTAGGTTTTATTTTGATTAAGTCTTTTTCGTTCACGTGTCGATTGACTTTCAACAGATTTAATTATGAAAATGCATGAGTTATTTTGTCTTCATACCAAGGCAGTTTATTTTTCAGAGCATTGTGTCTATTTCTTTTCTTAAAATATGGAAAATAACATGTGAATAGGTGCTTACTTGAAATGATGCATGGAAAGAATAATGATAATAAAATATTCTCAAAATTGGGTTTCTCAAACTGGAACGTATTCTAGACTCAAGATAACGCATAACTTGGTCTTGTTTTACCTTATGTGGACATTTTTTTTATGTAAATAGTTGTGCTCATCTCAATGGCCATTAGTAGGAACACGTGGGTGGCCATCTTTCATCTGTGTTGGCAATTTCTATTGATTTTGGAAGTGCATGGTGCAAGTTTCAGCCATTGTAACTAAATTGTAGTAGTGATAATTCATGTTGTGATAAGTAATATCTCTTATAATATGGAAGTGCATAAGACTTCCTCAAGACTTTGACATTCTTATGGATTTTAATTTAAATATGTTACCTACATTAAAGGCTTGGAATAAGCATATTCATTGCTATTCTTTTCTTTATTTTGAATGTGATGAATTTATGTTTTCATGACAGAAATGGATAGCATTATATATCTATAAATGTTGGAAGAATGCCAACTTTTTGTTGAAAGTTTATGAACTTTCATAACTATTCCTTTTATTGGAATATGAAAAATGACATGGTAAATTAGTTGGTTGATTTCATGTCTTGATGATGATAGCCTCAATTAATTTGATGAAATAGAAATTAAGTGAGATGATTTATGCAAAATTATATTTACATAAGAGTATGACAAAATATGATTTTGTTCTAATTTAATTAAAGTGGAAATCATTATTTAGTAATGAAATTTAAGCAGCTTAATTACTTGGAATTATTGGAAAATTATACAAAATATTATGAAATATTCTAAAATCAATTAAGATGAAAAAATGTCTTTTAATATGGAATTTCATGAATTTTGGTATGATTATTTTTCAATTGGTGTGTCTCTTCATAGAGATTAATTCCAAAATGTGTGTCTTTTACAGGGTTGTGTCTTTGGAGAACACAAATTTTCAACCGATGTCTATCATGTGAAATGTCACAAATTCGATAAATTGGATATGTTTGGAGAAGTTGCAATTCTTGTAAATCAAGATGCTTAACCATCTTCATTATTGTACTATACTACACTAAAACGCGTGGAACCAATTAAGCTGGTTTATGCTTGGAATAGTATAGTTGGTTTATGTGATCGAAATGTAATTGGATTGAAGTACATTGTATGCAATTTCAATTGAAATAAATTATAAATTGACGACCACTATTTTGAAAGTACTTAGACTTTCACAAAGCATTCGATATGGATATTATCTATTTGATAAATGAATTGAACTGTGAAAGAGTTGTTGAACTCTAAGTTCAACGGTAACCCAAAAATGCGGGGGTTACCATTAATGTTTGCGAACTTATATGGAAAAGTTCAAAACTTGTGGAATGCATCATTGCTAGATTGTATATGTATTCCTAATTGAGGAATTGTTGGGGTGACTTAGTTTAAAAATTACAATTTCCTATACCTTATAATCATATAAAGATATCTATGAAAGCTAAAAGGTAGGAAATCCTTATACTAATTATAAGGATGATGTACACTCAGTCTAAAGTGGATGAAATGGGTTGAAAGCCAATTATGGCATTTGTTTGGATAAACAAATTGGAATATTTGAAGAATATTCATAAACGCATTGTAATAGTTCAATGTTGAATACCCATGATTCTGAAATTCACCAATAAATATGATTGACCAGTGTAATGTTGATAGAAATCCTCCAACCGTGTTTGGAAATTGATAAAAGTTTTAGATAAAGCTAGCGAGAAGCATATAGCTTCATAAGAGAATTTCTTAGTTGGTGAAAATTTGTATCTATTAAATGAATCAATCGTTGGCTAGCTATATTTAATAAGATACTAAGTCACATGTAATGGTAAGTCTAGACATACTTGTTGTAGACAAATACCACAAGCAGTAGATCTCAATGGAGTAAACTCATGATACCTTTAAGAGATTTACTAAGAGATCGAGTATACTGCATATTGAAAGGAATGATACTAAGCCTATTATGTAAGGTACTTTATAATGATAACCATACCTTATTGACTAGAAATCCTAAGATCTTGGTTCAAATGGACAACTAAGTTATGAGGATTCAAAGAAACACTTAGAAAATTATTTCCCAACTTATTCCTATGATATTAAAGTGCTTTCTGCAAAAAGATTAAAAGTTTAGATACTCTTTTAATGATTCCTATATCTTGATTAAGTCAAGTAGAGTAGGGAAAAATACTCTTAATAGGAGGTCACTTATGTAAGTGTTAAATAAGGCCACTTCAATGAGATTGGTTAAGGCTACAATTTTCTAAACACTTATGAAAATCAAGAGTTGTTCAGAGCCAAAATGAACACAATTATGAGAACCATGAACGGTCTAGGAAAGACATTGTGTGAGTATTATTGTCTTGGCTTACACTAACATCTGAATGGTTCAAGACATCATGTTCACCAATTAACTAAGTAAGTTCGATAGTATTTCACTAAATAAGGTTCAAGGTCAGAAGCTACCTTCCTAGATGCAATATTTTTTCACTATGTCTTTACTAGTGTCTGCATTATCATTTTCATATGTGAAATTTTCATTCATGTAGGGGATTGATGGAATTTGGTTTTAAGATTGAAATTTTGGTTAAGTATAAACCATGAAAAGTGACTTCGTGTCAACTTTGGTCAAATATTCGGACTTGATCCGATGGTCAAATTACAAGTGTAAATAGATTAAGTTGTTCTACTCGTCGAGTAGATCATCATGGTATATTTGAATCTCAAAATCAATTCCGGATAAATGAGAAATTGTTCCAAAGTTTGAAGGAAATTGAAATTCAGCATGTAAGGCTAACGCTAGAGTAACAGTCCAGGGCCAGACGAGCGACAGACTCTTTGCTTTTGTCACTCGACCAATGATCCAGGGAAAGGCGAGCGACAAGTTGGGTTGCAACCTTTCATGAAAATTGCTAAGTTTTTGCTATGTTTCTTCACCGACAACCCTTCATGCTCTATATATAGGACCACTTGAAAGTTTATTTATCATTACATATCATTCATTTTATGTTGCATAAAACACTTCATCAAAAGTGGTTTCTTTGCATAAAATTCATAGTTTGGAAAAAAGAGAATTTCGTTTTGAGTTTGTTGGTCTAAGCCATTGGAGTGCTCCTATAGGTTTATGTGGTAGTTGTATATTGGGAGATGGTTGCCG
Organism: Fraxinus cuspidata; assembly: GCA_903798385.1. NCBI lineage: Eukaryota > Viridiplantae > Streptophyta > Magnoliopsida > Lamiales > Oleaceae > Fraxinus > Fraxinus cuspidata. The sequence goes on from CAIGRP010007407.1 coordinate 7,888, forward strand.
GAAACCGTTAACACCGATGTTGGACAAATCCATTTTAAGGACAAAGTGTTCAACACTTGTATCGACCAATCGCATCACTTGCATCTCTTCTTTCCTTATCTTTCTCATTTCTGATTTCATTTATGTTTGATTCAGAATATTGGTAACTTATTTATATGTTTATATTGCAAGGTTTTGATTGAAGAATGACTTGTTTTCATTCAAAATTGGAAAGTGATGAATCCATATTAATTCAATAAAGTATTACTTCGTCTTCTCAACTATTTTGGTAAGTCGAATTATGTTTCGATTTCATGAGCATAAAACGGTACGTATTGATATGAATATAATATGCACATTATCGATGTAATGTCCCCAACATGAATTTATTAATTAAAAATCAATAATTAGTACTAGTGTCAAATTAATAAGACTTTGATTTCAGTCAATTCTCGATAATTGGTTAAATCAACGCGTATTAGTTAACCAATTCTCGATATGTCTTTAAAATCAATGAGTTTCGATCTTTCTTCACCGTGTTTTATCGCTTCAGGTTGAATTAAGCTCGGGTTTATCTCTCATTCTTTCAAAATTCTTTTTTGTACATACTCATTTTTAGTCACATATTTATACAATAAAATATTTTATATTTAAATAAAAAAATTCCTTATTTTTAACCGCATATTATTTGAAAAATTACTATTTAAAATAATACTTTTTCAAAAAAATGGTTAGCAAACAAAGGCTAAGAGGGTAGTTGGAACCCTACTCTAATATTCTATTTGCATTTTGAGCCACTTATTTATATATTCATTAATTTAAGACTGTTGTTACTTTTTTCTCTGTCCAAGAGACTAATAAATTAATTTATCAAGAGTAGAGATGATAAAGCTTACAAACTAACATGTGGAGACATAAATGTTGCCACCCAAACATGCCACTATCTTAAATACTCAGTTTCAGAATTCAGTCTGCCTAAGCTATTTATTCTAATCCTCAGTCTAGTTGTTTTGGCAAGACAAAGATTTGGTATGACATAACACTTGTTCTTAGCATTTTGGGTACTCAAAACTAACCTATATTAAACTCTCGAGGCATGTTTAGTAGAAATGGGATTGAGCATATTCTTATTTGGATTTCTCTGCTTGTATAGAAGCAAAGCCGTCAGAATTTCACCGACGCTGATGCGGCAGCATTTAATTAGTCTTCTTTTTTCCCCCGTTATTAAATAAAAAAATGCCAAGTGTATTTTGGCAAAATTCTGACGACATTTTTCTTTACACATAGCTTGCCACTTATTATTTAGGGGTAGAGTGAGGTGGACACATTTTTTATACTATGCTGATACATAGAAAAGAAATTCATAAAATAGTTCTTTTACGCTAAAAAATCAAGTGGGGATGCCCCCTTTCTTCATTCAAGAGCTGAGCCAGGGGTTAAAAAAAAAGGGATTTATTCTCGACAGATATATTAAAAAAATTATAAAATAAACTTTTTTTACACTAAAAAAATCAAGTGGGCCGCTCGACCTGTCCCCCTCCCTCTGCCCCTATTCTCGTTCATCTTTAAGTGTGTTGAATACTTTGTAATAGGCTTCTATGTGATATCTAAAACTTGTAATTTGACATTGAATATGCTGGTGCCGTGAGATTTGTCTTCGCAAGAAAGGCTCCATGGCATGGTAAGTGTTTTTCATTGAATCTCGAGAAACAAATGTGTGTACTCCTTTGATTTCTACACAAATCTTGGACGATTAATATTCAATATGGCTTAATCTAAGATTTATATTATTCTTATAACCTATTATATTCCGACGTGTCATTTTTTAGATGCATATATATGGGTCGATTAGTTCTTGTTTACGTGATTTGATCCTTGTTTGGCCTCACTAGACTAGACAAAATTAAAGCTAGATCGTATCATGGATCGACCAATTTGGAAAGGCAAATCATGTTGGACTTCATATTTCTAGTCAGGTCGTTTGCAAGACAAGTCTTGCATATTTTAAATGAAAGCCTATCTAAACATTTGAAAAAACTAGTCATAGTTGAACACGTATTGCACGTTACTAAAATATTGTAGAAATGCTCTAAAAGTGATATTTGTTACTAATTTATTGGGAGGATTTGATAAATTTTTAAGAAGAGAAAATTGTACACTCAAAACTCAACTTCTATAACTTAAAATTTTTGTGAAGGTGAAATACTATAAATGAGCAATATTTTTATATACATTTGATACATAAGAATTAATTGATAATACATGAATTTAAACCTACATTAAATTTTCTAGATACATGAATAGAAATAAAATTCATCCATAATAACTCTAGATTCATATAGATCAATATTCATTGAATCTAGAGTAATATCATTGTTAATTAATTGAGAATTAATAATATAAAATTCATACATGACTAATGATTATATAATATTTATTACATATTGGAAAATGAAATTAAGGTATTATTGAAATAATTGGATTGTAGTAGGATTATAATCGTCCAAAACATAAATCTCACTTGATGTGATATTTAATATATTATAGATAAGTAACATGTTATTAATATTAATTAAACTAAATAATAAATTAATTTACTGTTAGCTGCAATTTTGCAAAAAAATAAAACTGATCCTACCAATTATCACCGTTGACCAGTTACGGGTGCCACTTTTTCCTAGCATCTACGGCATAAACATGTCTGCCCATCTTTGCTCGCCCTTTTACAGCAGAAAATACCAAAATAGCCCCAGGCACGTTGGTCAAATACCCAAATTGTCCTATTCCGTTATTCTTGTCTTCAACAGCATTTCTTAACGTTTGTTAGTTTCCAAACAAGAATATTGAGATCCATCTTTCCTTCTGTCTCAATCTTCAAGTTCTCGTGCATGCCCTCAATTTTCGAGCCCGTTGGAATCTTTTCTTTTGTTTTTTTTTTTTTAAAGATTTTGAAAATAAATTAATCTATAAAATTTCAGTTTTCAGGTATATTTTTCTTTAAATACTTCATAGTTTTGGTTCTGTTTGATTTATATATGTTTTATAATTTGTGGGTTATTCTTGGAATGTTACAATGATTGATATGGGAATAGGGTTCCATGCAGTTTGTGATGATTTTATTTTACTTTATTTCATATTCATCTTGTGGGTTTTGCGAATTAGATCATGGGCTTTATAGATGTTTTAACATTTTTCAAATTATTTTGTATTTCCCTCTTATTCTCATTTTCTTACTGCAAATATTTTGCAACAATCTAATTGTTTTTGACATCGCTATCTAAAGACTTGCTTCGGAGTATATAAGCACTTTGGTCTCCTTCTCCTCACAAGCCGGTTTTAAGGGTGATTTCTATCCAAATTGGTTGTTACACTTTTGTTAATGGAGTCCATAAATAGATGTTCTATTTATGTCTTAATTTTTAAGGTAAATGGAATGGCTACCTTTGTGGGTGTGTGTAATTTTCAGTTGGGTAAAGAATCTGCAGATTAAATAATGCTTTATTCTTTATGGAGGTATCACTTTGCTCAAACTGATAAGAGAATAGAAAAAATAATTTTGCCTGTGTAGAGATCTGTTTGAGAATCTGCAAAAGAAATTATATTTGTTAAGTGAATGATAAGTTTGATTTTTGGTAAGAAAAAATTTTACTGGTAAATCTAGTCCAATGCTGTTAATGGTTACATTATTTTTCCAGAATTGCTTTCTGTTTTCAACATTATATATTGCGAAATGGGGAAGAAGGGGAGCTGGTTTTCTGCGTTGAAGAGAGCTATGAGCTATGAATCGAAAGAGAAGAAAGATAAGGTTGTGAATTGATTTCACTTTTTGTTTCATTTGAATATCTTGTTTGTTTAATTCAGAGTAGTTCAATTTCTTAATGCAGAAAAACAATAAATCAAAAAGATGGTTTGGAAAATAGAAGAGTGGAGGTTTGGATTCTTCCAATGCAGAAGAGAATGCTTTGGTGGTTCCTGCAGCCGATGGTCCGGTGGAGGAATTAAAGTTGACGGAAGCTGAAGACGAGCAGCATAGGCATGCTTGTTCTGTTGCTCTTGCAACTGCTGTGGCTGCAGAGGCAGCAGTTGCAGCTGCTCAGGCTGCTGCAGAGGTTGTTCGACTCACAACTGTATCCCGTAATTTGGGTAAGACTAAGGAAGAAATAGCTTCTATCAAGATTCAGACAGCTTTCCGAGGGTACTTGGTAAGATGATGGTCTTCTAACGTTGTATGGTTATCCTTTTTGATACATTCATGCTATTGTAAATGTGCTGAATGTGTATGTCCCCTAAGTTTTATAGATCATGACCTTTCACACTTGATGAACCGTGAGGCTATAATGATTTTATGTCTGGATAGGGACTATTAATGCTTCATGCTTTATTTAGGCAAGGAGAGCATTGAAGGCATTGAAAGGACTGGTGAGGCTGAAATCATTGATTCAAGGGCATTCTGTTAAACGTCAAGCGACAACTACCTTAAAATGCATGCAGACACTGGCTCGTGTGCAATCTGAGATTCGTACGAGGAGAATTAGAATGTCGGAGGATAATATGGCTCTTCAGCAACAGCTCCAGCAGAAGCATGAGAAGGAGCTTGAAAAGTTGAGAGCATCAGTGAGTGGCATTCTTGGATGAACTTTTTTTATTTTTTGTCTCCGATTAGCAGATTTGCTATTATGAATCAAAATAACACTTCTACTATGCCTGCTTATTTTCATCTAGTCTTTTTCTTAATGCTCTCACAGTTCCTTGATGAAAATTTCTCATGCATTGAAAACTATAGAGGACGACAGTGTTAAAGAGGCAAGGAAACAAATTTCTAGTTTTTTGTTAATTTGAATGTCTGACTTTTCTTGTTCAATTTTACAGAGTTGGCAAAAGGTTTTGAAACAAAAATCAGCTCAGAATGTTTTGCCTTCTTATTTCACCATTTAGAGCTTGAATATTCTCAACTCTTTCTTTGTTTTGTGTTCATTAGAAATTTACATATTATCATTTTAAAGAAAACTCTCTATATTGATATTTTGCATGAGTGTGTACTGCTAAGCAATACCCCTTGTGAAAACGTATATCTTTATCGTGTTGTTATTTCATTATTATGACTAAATGCACCGGGTGTTTACATAAAGAAGTTTTTTCCATTTTGGTTCTCGAGTAACTTTGGGATAAAATGTTGGTCGACTGATAACAGACTGGAGAGAATTGGGACGACAGCATGCAGTCTAAAGAACAGATTGAAGCAAATCTTCAACACAGGCAGGAAGCAGCTATGAGAAGGGAGAGGGCATTGGCTTATGCGCATTCACATCAGGTATTAAAATTTTGTTATTCGTTGTCATGATGCATCTTGTATTTATATGAAGTCGCTTTAAAACTGATGAAGATCTAAAAATTTCTAAAATACTGATGAAGATCTAAAAATTTCTAAAACAGCAAACATGGAAGAATTCAAAATCTTCAAATCAAACTTTTATGGATCCAAATAATCCCCGTTGGGGTTGGAGTTGGTTAGAGAGATGGATGGCTTCCCGGCCATGGGAAAATGGAAGTGAAGTCGACAAAGAACTTAACAGTGATCATGCTTCCATGAAGAGCACGGCAAGTTGTGCCGTTTCTGTTGGGGGAATTACGAGGACTCAATCTCACCGTGTTGATAACAAGCCTTCTACTACATGCCACAAACAAAGTCGGCCTCCCAGCAGGCAATCACCTTCGACTCCCCCCTCAAAGGTTTCAGGAAGATTAACAAGGGGAAATGGTGCCACGGAAGTTGATTCGAGGAGTTTGAACTGTGTACAATCAGAGGTTCGTAGGAGGCAAAGCATAGCGGGATCCTCAGTGAGAGATGATGAAAGCCTTGCAAGTTCACCTGCAGTTCCAGGTTACATGGCTGCCACAAAATCAGTAAGAGCTAAATCCCGGTTGTTGAGTCCATTGCAATTAGAAAAGAATGGCACTCTGGAGAAGGTTTCACCTGGTTCTGCAAATAAACGGCTATCATTCTCTGCTTCCCCTTCCGGCCCGAGGAGGCATTCCACCCCCACCTAAGATTGATACTCTTTCTGTAGACATCAATGTGAACTCATGACGGATTCATCAGTAAAGTAAATTTACAATGCTTAAGATGGGCAAGGAATAGAGAAATATGTTAAATAGCTTTGCAGAAGATGAAGAAGCTATCATCTTAGTAATGAAAATCACGAGGAGCGAATAGGGGGAAAATACCTGCTTTCGAAATTCGATTTTTTTCTTTGTCAAGAATTCTGTTAGTAAAGTCATTTATATAATGAAATAGATGTAAGTTTTGTGTTGAGGTATTTATACTACTGTTCTTGCATGTTTCTTGGGAGCGCTTTGCATGTTTGTTTCAATTGTCTTTTGTACAAACCTAGGTTCTGACATTTACCATTCTTATGATTCACTGTGCTGTTTATATAATTTCACTTGTTAGTTTCTTGTTTAACGAAAGATTTCTTTTGTGTGTCGTTCTTGTCCAATAGAAGGTTCGTTTTTCTCTCAATACGTCTCGCCAGTGAAAAATATGAAGTAGCTCTTCTGAAATGAACCGATACAACCTTTGAATGCGTAGAAACCTATTGCTAGCTTCTTCTGAGAAAACGGTAGAAACCTACAGGTATAAAAAACTTATGATAGCATCCCAGAAAGGAAACGGAAGGAGCGGCGGATTAATAAACCAGTCCTGGAAAGGCTTGCAGACGAGTTGAACTCTCATGACATGAAGAGCAGGAAGCCTAATCAACACTTCATATAACACTCCTCTGTATGAGGAATATGAAAACCGACCGGCAAGATTATATGAGCAGGATAATGATGATGAGCTACTATCATTCTCAAGAGAAATTGATGAAGAGCCAATTTCGGATAAATTTATCCACCCCGTAATGAACAATACAGAAAAAAAGGATGATCCGATGTACCATCCGTGCAAGTGTATGATGTAGATGAGGCTGAAGAACGCGAGCCGCGCACTCAAATACCAAGGCTTCCATCTGACATTGGATGGGCCTGTTAAGTGACGTTCGCTGAAAGCATGATGGGATAGGCATCGACCACAAGGTTGAACGATATGAGGTAGGAGGAAAAAGAGTCCCATAAGAGCTACTTCGTACGATTTAGTGTTAAATTGATCGTTCGCGAGACCATATCAGATTAAAAGGATAGGGATGCCTTATGGAAATTTATTAATGGAAACTCCTTTTTGGTGAGATGTCCACAACAAAAATCTAACCTCCTATCATCAGCTAGCATGTCTAATACAAAATGAGATTCGGATAGAAGATACTATTGAAAATCGGAAGAAGATAGAATGTCGAGCTCTCAAAGGGAAAGCCTCAACATATGTACCTAGACTGCCGAAACAAGAGTACTTGCATTTCAACGAGCCTAAGGGCAAAGTGCACGCGATCTCTCTAGCTCCCTCACAGATTACATGTGTAGTACATACATCCCCTAAAAAATCAAAACGCAAAATTCTGCAAGATCCATTTCACCAGGGATCATAATACTGGTGAGTGCTTTAAAGTAGTTAATTTGGCGAATCTGCGAAACCAACAAGGGGAAATGCGCGAAGGGACAGAAAGTCAAAAGCCTCCTTACCCAGGTGGTAGAGGTCAAGATCGAGAACGTAGGCTAAGGCATTCGGAGTCATCGCCACCTTTAGTAAATATCTCGCACTCCCGCTCTTCGGTAAAAGAAATCCATATTATAATTAAGGACCCTTACATCGACTAATAAACGATGAACACCCAGAGAAATTACATCGGAGTAGTAAAAAAGCCTACGTTGGAGAATTTTTGGACTCGAGGTAATTCTAAAACTGCATCTCTTCTAATTACATTTAATAATGATGATGAACAAGGAACCATATATCCTTGCTATGATTACACAGGTATTGGGAGCAGTAATAGCTTGTAATGGCCTTAACCATATGCTGGTGGATAATGGTAGTTCTGTAAATATTATATTTAGAAGTGCCTTTTTATTAGATGTAGGTGGATCATCCTTGGGTACCCGTGGGCCGTGGCTGAACCTTTGTATGGTTTTCACTGGTGATAGCTTGGTCCCAAGGGAACAAATTACTATAACAATCGAGTTAGGTGACGAGTAAACTATATTCCAGGGGTGTATTGACTGACTCTATGATCAAAGATAGCAGGTCCTCATATAATGGGATTCTAGGAAGACCTGCCCTGAAGCTGCTGAAAGTATTAACATCAATTCATCACATGTGCATGAAATTGGAAATTCCGAAAGAAATAGCCAATGTCAACGGCAACCAAGTGATGCTATCTCAGCGCCTAGAAAAGCAGTCTCAAGGGCTCCAGTAGTTAATACCATACTGATGGTAGAAAGCAATGATTGCTTGAAAATCCTTATTTAGGAAAGCAAATATCCGATACTATGAAAAGTAAGTCGAAAAACCTACATGCCAATAACTTTGCAAGTACCAGTTGACCAAAGTTGGATCTGAATGAAGGGCGAGCCACTTTAGAGAAACCTTGACCAAAGGTGAGGTCCATTTTTTCGGGAAGTACGGGCAATGAATTACATCCCCAAAGGTCATCTACGAAGGGTAACTCCAAATCCACCTACATAGAAGTTTGATGTCATGATAAGAAACCATTATTAATATGCGTGAAATATTTGTATACAAAAAGCTATGACAAATGTTGTGATCTCTACCCTTGGTTATGCAACGAATATTAAATGAAATGTCATATTTTGCGAATTATATCGTTAACATACGGAACTAATTAAAATGCTTACGCAAAGTATGATTAAATGCCAAACGAAAGTGCGAGGTTAAATAAATAAGGTAGCAAAATAATAATAATTCCACATATGAGAATTGATAAAAACATCATTGCAATAGGGAAGCGAGAATAAAAATTGATACTCCAACTCAACCAAAGGGATAAGAAAGGAATGGACGGAGTATTTATTGCCTCAGAGGCCAGCCAATACATGAACCTCGAAAGAAAATGCATCCTCAAATTCTTCTTCACGGGCCTCAAAATATATGTATCACATTCAGGATAAAATATCAAGAACCTTGTTACCTCTTTCCTGCATGAGCTTGGCCTCGCGGGCGTTCCCTTCAGCAAGTTTTGACCCTGCGGTAGTAAGCTTTGCCTTGCAACTTTTCAGCTCGTTACAAAATGAAACTATTTCGTTCCTTGCACTCTCAAGATTTCTGGGGACAAGGAATTGTTCAACCTTCACCAACTGATAGAGTGTTACTAAAAATCAACTTTCCTCACGTTAACAGGGAAACGAGAGAAGAAAATTTATTTCTTTACATTTAATAATAAATATCAATCAGAACATGGAATTTTTATTTCTTTGAAAATAAATAATCACCTAAATATTAAATAAACATGCATTTGAATAAATTAAAACTAAGTAAACAATTGACAGATAGAAAATTTAATGCTTACTTTTCTTCAAATCACCATTCCATCACAATTCTAATCCACCCGATCTATCTTGTAGATTATTGTAAGTCAGTATTTACAATATCCAGTAAGATATGTGTAATTTTCATAAGCAATTATATAAAACAATAAAATAGATATTTCAAACCACATTTCATCAGTATATTAGTGATAAAGCGAAATACGCATCACGTAGTCATTTCGAATGCCCAATGGATTTTGGCATTTCATTATAAAGAACCCAAATAATTCAAATTTCTTTAAATCAAACTCGAAGGTCAATTGGCAATTCATGTATATATCAATAAATACATAAATGCATACGGAAACGCACCACTTGAACGTTTGTATCTTACCTCGTTATTGAAAAGGCGAAAAAGAAGATTAAATCTTGCACGTGAAAATTCTCTTGTCCTATACTTTTTCTTCTTCCTCTGTGTTGTGGCTCTCTTTTTATTTTTTTTGGGCTATTTTGACTCCATGACACACATATATAAGTCTAAACCTAATACTACAATTGAGTTCATGTAGTTAAAAGTGAAAAGCCATGTAATACCGGGAATTTGGATAAATAGAATTAGGATTATATTAAATTAAATTAATGATTTTTCTAATTAAGATAATCAACCAATCCTAATAATCTAATTGAATTTATATTAAAATAGGACACGTGGAAGAATTGGAAACTGGTTTCATTTGACTTGACGTACTAGTGTTAGAATTGAAGTAACGAGGAGCAACGGAGTTTTAATCAAATTATAATTACAATTAAACTTTATCAAAATTACAATTAACCTTTATCAAAATCAAATTAGGATTAATATCTATCCTACATGTGGCTGGCATAATACTTGAATCCTTAACCAATTTAATTAATTAGTAATTAAAGAAAACTTTTTAGAACTACAATATTTGGTCTAACTGATTCGAATTAATTTTTGCTCAAGTCCATGATACATCATTTAATATTAGCTGCAAAATGAGCCCAATATTGATAACGTCATTTTCGCTTCTTCAAAACTTGATTATTTGAACCAATAAATAAAATATTAATGTCAAAACTTATTTTCAACTCAAACTCATCAAAAGGTGTCTAGATCATAATTCTTATCAATAAATAGTTTTATTCTATGAAATTTCGGGGCGTTACAATCTCTCTTCCTAAAAATGAACTTCATCCTACCTTAGTTGAAGAATTATGGGTACTTGGCTTTGACATATTCTTCTTTCTCCAATGTAGAGTCTCCCATTTGACAATTTTGTCATTGGACCTTAACTAACATAGTTTCTTTATTTCTCAATTCAAGTACTTTCCATTCAAGAATAGTTGTGGGAGCCTCATATGATAAATCACTCTGAGTATCTATCCTTTGATGATTTATCACATGATTTGGACCATGCACGTATTTCCTAAGCATCGGGATATGGAATACATCATGTACTGCAACTAACCCATGTAGCAATGCTAGACGATATGTCACATTCTCCACTCTCTCCAAAATTTCAACAGGGCCTATAAATCGAAATCTCAATTTTTCCTTCTTGCCAAACCTTAGAACCCGCTTTATAGGTGCGACTTTGAGATATATTTTTTCACCAACTTCAAATTCCACTGTTTTCTTTTCCCATCAGTGTAACTTTTCTGTAGGTCTTTGGCTGAATTTATTCTAGCCGTAACTTTATCAAATGCTTAAATAATTTCTGGACATAACACCCTATTTTATCTCACTCATCCCACTGAACAGGGGATCTACATTTTTTGCTATACAAAGTTTCATAAGGTACCATGCCAATAGTGGTCTGAAAACTATTGTTGTAAGCAAACACCACTAGGCGTAAATGTGTGTCTCAACTACCTCCCAAATTCAAAATACAAGCTCGAATAATATATTCTTGGATTTCGATGCTCATTTCTGATTCCATCTGACTGTGGATGGTAGTCAATACTAAAATTAATTTTTTTTCCCATAGCTCTTTGTAGACTTTTCCAAAACTTAGAAGTAAATCTTAGGTCTCGGTCCGATACGAGGGTCATTGGAATTCTATACAATCTAACGATCTCTCTAATATATATCTATGCAAACTGATCTATGCTATAATTTATCCTTACTAGAAGGAATGAATTGACTTTTTGAGTCGATCTATTTCTACCCAGATGGAACCATGGACTTTAGTTGATTTTAGGAAACCAACCACGAAATCCATAGGTATCTTTTCCTAGTTCCACTCTGGTATTGCCAAAGGATTTAATATCCCTGATAGTCTCTGATGTTCTACCTTGACATGCTTGCAGATCATGCATTTCTGAAAGAATTCTTGTCTTCATGTTCCTCTACCAAAATATATCACGAAGATCTCGATACATTTTTGTACTACCAGGGTACACTGCATAAGAGTAGAGTAAGCCTCTTCTAAAATTTCCTTCAGCCTCATCCTTGCGTTCGCATAACCTTTCCTTTCCCTGAACATCAATGCTTTATAATTGGATATGTCAAGATGTTTATGCTTACACGTTCCAACTTCTACCTTAATTTTCTTCAAGAACCGATCTTTACCCCAGCTTTTTTGATTCGATCCCTGAGAATGGGTTGGGCACATAAAGATGTTATTCTCAGTGTTCTAAAAAATATAAAGCGGGCTAGGCGTGTAGGCCAAGTTTCAAACTTTACAAGCCTAGGCCTTTTATAGATATAAAAAAAGTTTTCTTATTTTTATAATTATTATAAATTTTTTATCATTCTGAAAATTATTTAATAATTAAAATAATACATTCCAAAAATCTAAATTCATAAATAATTATTCTTGTTGTAGGCAAGGCGCCACATTGCCTCCAGTGTGAACAAAGCCTGCATGGCCCTGTTCATGTAGTAGGACTAGTTTATAAAATACTATATTTACATAATAATTTTTATGATTACTCAATTATACAATTTTCATGTTTTCGAAATGTAAAGCTAGACCGTTTTTCGTAATTTCAACTTTCAGCTAGGCAACTCATACTTGAAATTTTCTAACATGTTTTCATTTTTTACTTTTGTAGAGATAAAGTCATTTAAAAAATTTAAAATCAGTGCTCTAAAAGGCGTAATGCGGCAATGCGTGGAGGTCAAGCTATGGGCTAGGTGAGCTTAGGCGAGACATATGCGTAAAAATACATTTTCTTATTTTAATATTACTTTAATTTTTAATCAATAAAAAATAATTTAATAATTAAAAATAATGCATATCAAACATCTAAAATAGATTTATAGAAACTTTATACATTTTTTCAAAAGTTTTCAACATAAAGATAAGTTTTAAATGTAAATTAACCTTTATGTTTTAACTTAAAAGAATTTAAAAAAAAAATAAAAAAATAATAAAAAAAAAAGATAATAAATCTCTCATAGGCATGCATTAGCGTTCAACGATTGTCGTTGACCGCTAAATCAGGCGCCAAGCCACTTGGCTTGGTGTTTCTACCACGCATCAGAAGGCGACGCTTAGATGCGTATTTTAGAACACTACTTAAAACTAAAGTCGAATAAAAGGTTTTTAAAAAATTAATTAATTAATTAAGCGTCACTAGGTGCTCATTGCCAAGGCATGACGTTTCGTCCGAGCCACAGCCTAAGCGCTGTGACCAATTCTAACTTCACCTACATTTGAAGGTCGTGACCACTTGGTTATTGCATTAACTTTCGCTGGATCTACTTCAATTCCTTTTTATGTAACCATGTGACGTAGGAAACAAATACTATCTAATCAAAATTCACACTTCTTGAATTTGGCATATAATTTGTCACCTTAATTTGTGTGTATTAACTCTCACATCCACTTACACACGTAACTCCAATAAAACTAAACGCATTTCGTGTTAATGAGAATTAATGAGGTTAATTAATTTAGTTATTATCAAGGGCTAACGGGGTTAATGAGGTTTAATTGAGTTAATTTCATTATACCTTTTCATTTCTATAATGGTACATTTCCTGAAAGTTCCTTTTTTTTTAATTAATAAAATATTAAAAGAAAATACCCTTCTTCCTGTCAAAATAATTCAATGTAACTAGTTCAAAATTACTTTTTCTTATACTCAATTTATGCTATTTAATACGAACGATAAATAAGTATAATATTGATATATATTTTATCCAACTTCTATAATACTTAAATATTCGACCTAAATAAATTTTATGATAAAATCTTAAAGAAATACAAATAATAAAATTATTTTTTTTACGTAAATAAGTGGGTTAAGCTTATCACTCTAACTTTGAAACTTTAGTGTGGCTATTAAGGGTAGACATGGACAATTTCAGTTGTTAAATGACCAATATTAAATTAATTAAATTTAGGCCCTATGGAAATAGTAAGTAAAAATTCGAGGTGTTACACCCCTTCTCCCGTAAATTAACTTCATCCTCGAAATTATCTTATCTAGTAGAAAAGCTCTGGATATTTAGCTTTTATTTCTTCTTTTTTTTTTTCCAAGTAGCCTTTTCGACTCCTTTACTTTTATATCAAACCTTAACCAAGACAATTTTTTATTTCTTAATGTATATACTTTCCTTTCGATAATCTCCAAATGGGACTCTTTATACGTCTGATCCTTCTGTACTTCCAATAAGTCGAGCTTATTACATGCTCGGGAATATGCACATACTTTCTAAACGTTGATACTTGGAATAAATTATGCACTGTCGATAGTCTGGTGGTAATGTTAAACGGTACTTCATATTTCCAATTATGTCTAAACTTTCGAGAAGACCTATAAATCGATGACTCAACATTCCCTTCTTGTCAAATCCGATAACCCCTTTCATTCATGCAATTTTCAAAAATGCTTTTTCACCGACTTTAAATTCTATCAATTTCCTTCATTGGTCTTCATAGGTTTTTTTTTCCTATCTTGAGCTGACTTTATTCTATCCCTAATTCTATTAACTACTCGCACTTCCTTTTCAATAATTTTTGGACCCAAAATTTTGTTTTCTCCAACTTTATTTTAGTGAACTGTGAATCTACATCTTCTGCCATAAAGGGCTTTACAAGTAGTCGTTCCATAGTATCCTAAAAATTATTATTGTATACAAACTCCATTACTGGGATGTGTGGCTCCCAACTACCTTCCAAACTCATGCTTGGAGCATATATTCTAAGATCTAAATAGTCATTTCCAACTGTACATCCGATTGAGGATGATAGACATTGCTGAACTTTAAATTTGTCTTTATAGCTCCTTGCACGCTCTTTCAAAATTTGGAAGTAAACCTTAGATCTTGATTGAGATGATGGAAGTTGGAACTCCATCCAACCTAAAAATTTCTTTGATATTTAATTGAGCAAATTGATCCATAATATAGTTCATTCTTATTGGAAAAAAAATGAGCTGACTATGTTAACCTATCCACAATTACCCATATGGCATCGTGTCTTTTTGTTGACTTTGAAAAACCCACAATCTATTTTCTGACTACCCAAAGCTCGTGCCTAAACTGTTATATCATACACACTATCCGCCTTGTGAGGCCCTCCTTTCTCTTACCCTCTCACGACTTTGTATGCATCCCTAAAGATTCGAACATAAGACATCTACCTCATGAAAGACTTAATTTAATTCCAAGTACAAATTTAACAATTTGCACAATTGGTACCAGATCCAACTTAAGTCTCTTATAAGACAGAAGTCTTGAGTTCGAATCCTTATTATGCGATAGAAAGTCATTAGAGGTAAGATGGGATTAGGCTTTCTCAAAATAGACAGTACATAAGTTAACTGCTTAGGCACGAGACTTGGGTCGTTATAATAACAAAACATGGTGTAATTAGACATAGCCTCTGTTTCGGCTCCATTATAATATGTTTTTGGGAAATATATTTTGGAATGTTGATTTTTTTAAGAATGTATAATTAGAAAAGAATGAAAAATTTTGAATTTACGTATATACTATTTTATTGAAAAATGTGTGGTTAAAAAGAGGAATGAGAAAGATGCATATTGGATACAATGGGGTCTAAACAAGGGCATAATGTCCTATTATTATGTCTTATTTTTAGGAATGGGTAGGGGTGTTTGATAAGTGATTTTGATGAATTATGGCTTAATTCAATATATATTTCATTTGCTAGGAGAAATTCAATGCAAAATGATCAAATGAGCGAAAAATATGCTAAAATAGACGAAATTCAAAGTTCAGGGACTAAATTATAAACTTTCAAAAGATGACTCGATCCGTATATCGATGATTGGAGAGTTCTAGGAGTGAATTGGATGCAAAGGATTGAAAATAATGAAAAGGACAAAAATACACACTATGGAAATTCAGAGACCAAAATGAAATTTTGACAACAATGCACCCTTCCTCGCTCACGGGTGCGCGTAGGGATGTAAATGAGTCGGGCAAAAGTGGCTTGAGAGTCGAGGTTCGTGGTTAGGGCACAACCCGAGCAAAAATGGCTGGAACTTTTTTGGCCCGAGGCAAGGCCAAAACAATCGAGGCTTAGCTCGAGCTTTTACCAAACTGATCCAGCTCAATTTTTTAAAATTTTTTTTTTAAAATTCTAAATTGTGTTCACTTATATAAATTTTGTGCAATTTATACTAATTGTAGATTAAACAAAAGTTACGACCCTCCTCCTTTTTTCTGGCTTGAAATCGAATATAATCAATGAGTCGGAGTTAAAATTGTACACGAATAAAATAGAATACTGCAAGTTAAATATTGTTCAAGTAAATTGATATCAAAACTAAAATTTTACCTTCATATTTATAACAAAAAATGGCATGTTCTACAAATTTTGAAATTCAAATTCAAATTTTAAACTTGATGGGATTTTTCAACAACTTTTGCAGCTACATCTGCCTGCAAAAAGCATGCAGCAACACACGTGTTAATGGGCTATTTCACGGGCCATTTTGGAAAGCCACGCGGGCAGGGTTAGGCTCGGGTCGTTGCTCGAAAATGAAGCTCAGTCCAAGCTTTATAGCTCGGTGAAATTGAGCTGCGAGCCGAGTTGACTCGAAATTTTTAGGTGCAAGTCGGATTTACATCCCTATGTGCATGTACGTGTACGTGAGCCCAATGTTTAACAAATTAAAGGCCAAGTTGGCCTTGAGACATGAGCACGAGAAGTACGATGCACGCACGGTGCAATTCGATAACTGATAGGCTTGTTTCCTTGTTCGACCCAAACTCCTTTCGGTATGAAATTCTAGCACCTATTTTACCTAATATAGGCCACCATTGACGAGACACCAAATTTGAATAAAAAGAGGAGGTCTAGCAAGTAATTCAAATCCAATTAACACAAAGAATTGAATAATCAAAGCTCGATTTCAAGACTCAAGAAAAAAAGTGGAATTTTCATGTTTTTTAATTTAGGGTGATGTCTTTTCAAGCCTTAGTAATTTATATATGAATATGCTTGGCTAATTCTTCTCATATATTGGATGAAGATGAAACATTTTACTTGTTTATTTTAATTCATGACAAGTAGTTGAGTTAAATTGTTGTTATTCTTGATTGATCTTACATGCTTAATTTCATTACTTGAGTGCCTAATCACCAATTGAATAATTGGTTGCTTATTGTAATGCTATAAGGGTCGCAATAGGTTTAGAACACTACAAGGTTAACACATGAACGATAGATGTTAGGGATAACATATATGGCGTGTGCAATCTCTTGATATTCATGTGTTTAAATGTGTTCTACTCATATGAATTCAAATTAGGAATAAGACCAAGTCGTGTCTATGATAGACTTGTTTTATCTTGAAAATGAAAGTCAAATGCCATAATATTATCGATTGTTAGGAGTGCATGAATAAAACTAAATTACATAATTGTGAATTGAATTAGATAAAAATAGGCAAATTCTTAGTCCAATACACTCACTCCACTTAAATACAAACTTAGAATAATTACCAACCATAAATCACTTTTGTCACATACTTTGAATCTGAAAAGACACTAGTATATTTTAATTGATATTTATTCCTCATGAGATGATATATGTAACTTATCACGTATTACTTTTCAACGATCCCGTATGGCTGGAAGATGTATACGAATACTGTGTCCAATGGCTCTCGGCTCGTTAGCAAGGTGAGTTTTTATATAAAGGGAAATAAATCACATGTCGAAACCTAATTCACTTTTTCATTATTAAATATATTTTTCTATATCCATCTCCTCCCTATATTGATTCTTGCACTGAAGTGGAAACGGAGGATACAACCCTGCCACTTTTTTAGGTGTACTCTAATCTCAGCATCGATGCCACTTTATCCTATAGAAAACCCACCATATGCTCAACATAGACTTGAGGTTTGGAAGAAAAGTTGAAGGAGCTAACAAATCACAAAATCAAAGAGCTCTTTGAGAAGGAAATATAAACGTAAACAACTAGTCTTGAAGACGACCTATTTGCATCGGAGGTTATGGCAACTCCTCTACTTAACAGTTTTGAACAATGAAAGATGGGAAGGTATGATACAATAGACCTACTCGACCATCTAAGGACATTTGTAGATCTGATGCTTCAAGCCTCCTAGATGCAACTATGTACTGGTTGTTCCCCGTTCTTAAGGTGTGAGGTGGGAGATTAGGTAGCTGTTATTTTGTGTCAAAAATTTTATGTGATTTAGAAGTAGTTGCATGAAGGAAACTTGTTTAATTTTTGTTTGGAAATCTTGGTTGATTGGATTCCATGTGATTTGAGATTTGGTTGATTGGAGGAAATCTAAGGTAATTGGGTTTGTAGAGTCCGAAGTTGTGGAGATCAAATTTCAATAATAATTAGGAGTTTGGCTTGAAAATTGACTCTTGGATAGCAAAAAGCATGTTTTGGAATGTTAACCAGAGACCTAGCCCCCAAGCGCTAGGCATAGCACCCAGGCGCTGCGATGTAGCGCCTAAGTGCTGCAACAATAACGTGATCGTGGTTTTCTCATTTTATTTGGATTTTGAGACTTTTTCTTCCATCTTGAACTCCACAATTTCGAAATTTGGCTTCTATAAATACTCTAAAAGGTATAGACACTTCATAAGAGTGAAAAGGCAAGACTCAAAAGAGATTATAACAATTAGATCATTGTTGTATACATTAGAAAGAAGAGAGAATTGTTTAGATTAAATTACACAATTTTCTTGATTGTTGTATGATCCATTAAATTTTATATTGTCCATATTTTTCGTCTTTAATTATTTGGCCGGTTTCTCAACAAATGTAATCAAAACGTTCTTGATATCGGGGTTGGTTCATAACAATAGCAATACTACTTTCGGGTCTATTCAAGCTTTTTATGACTTCTTGAGGTATTTTATGACCTATTTGCCAGTAGTAAGCAAACTAAGAAAAGCTCCATAAAGCTCATACAATAAACACAATAAAATGACCGGGATTTTATAATTCGATTCAACTGAAGTACCTTGAGTTCAAAAATCTGTAGATGTCTTCCATTGTTACGGCTATGATGACTGCAACGATACCATTATGATGACATTGCCCAAAACAACACTAGAATTGATGCATGAACAATTGAGAAAGGTTGACAAACACGTAGAAGCCGAAAAGGTTATGATGATAACAAAAAAGTAAGGGAACATAGAGAAATAAGTCTTACAAGAGGATTTTTTTTATTTTGAATATGTCAAAAAATATAAGGACAAGCATAAGCTCGACCGCTATTATCGTGTCGACTAGATGAAAAAAAAGACATTCCCACCTGTTAACATCTCTACAACAACTATATTGACAAAAATAAGGAAAAAGAAATCGAATAGCCCAAGAAGATGAGTGCGCCACCTAGGAATAAAGATAAAAGAAATTACTATTATTCTCAACATTATTACGATCAAGACACAAAAAATTATCAACAACTGATGGATGAGCTTAAACGACGTGTAAGAAGAGGTTACTTGGCCAAGTTTGTAAGGAAGAACCATGGGAAAGAGAAAGTAGATGATGAATAACACCATTTGCCCTTTGATATAAGTTATTAATGTCATCATTTGGGGAATCGTTGTTGGGAAGATTCAAACACAACTTAGGGGTTTGATCCCAATTACTTGTCTTGAAAAAAAAAAGAAAGATATTGCACTAGTTGTACAAAGGAAAAAGTTTACTACATTATTGTGTAAAGTTAGTCTTGAATAATGAGACCCTATTCATCACCAATGTTTATGAGACATTTACCGAAAAAAGAATGTTGTCGGCGGTGTACTGTGAAAACTACATTCTTAAACAAAAAAAGACCCAAAAACATAAATAGGGATATAATGAAAAAAATATATATAAAAAAAAAGTAAAACACACCAAAGTGCGTTGAGGCATTGACAAAAGAACTATAAGCATTGTTTCTGTTCAAATAAACCTTGAACGTCTAATTTGGAATTTAGAGTTCTAGTAAGGTTATTAGTTTAGCTGAAGCTTGGAGGTTGAGATATTCAAAATCTACAATGAGATCAAGATAGCTACCTCCATTGGTGAAACTTAATCAAACTTTAGTAGGTGATGAATGAGTGTTGTGAAATCAACCATAGAATAAACATTTCAACTCTATGATTGAAGAATAAATTTGGGATTGTGAATCCCACGAGAAGGAAATGACTTATTTGACTATTGAATGTTTCGAAATAGCTAATCTAAGGTCCATGATGACTAGATTGACTATACATATACGCATCAATCGAGCATTAAATAAGTGAGAATTGGTTTTGATGGTATTACTTATGAACTTTTTATGAATTGCCTAACATTTTCAGTACTTGATGCAAGTACAACAAGTTATATAATGCATTGATATTTATGTTTGTTTTCTTGAGGTTTAAGTGGATAGCTATGCTTGAGACACACAAGAGTTTAAGTTTTAATATATTCGATAAATGCATTTTGTGCACATATTCAAACTTAAACTTGTTTATTTATTGCTAAATGGAACGAATCTCCACCTAATTTAGTGTGTGTATGATTAGCCATAGGTAAAACCCCAACTTGAATGCAATTAATGTGAAAACTGCATTTTGACGCTTAATTGGGGTTGATTTAAAGTAAGCTGAAGATTAATTGGAGCATACATGATCAATTAAAGAATTAATAGAACATTCGGAAGGAATTCATACGTTTAAGGAGCTAATTTTGACTTTTAGAAAGTTTGAGGACTAAATTATTAACTTCCAAAACTGTACCATATTAGTTATGGAAGATTGTGAATGATGAGTGTCAAAGAATAAAGATTTAAAGATGGATGACTAAAGATACAATTAGGAAGTGACTTGAGTTGAACGAAAAGAAAGCTTGCGATCTATGGACAAGAGTGCAAACTATGACGCTTGCGATTGCAAGCCTCTTTGGTTGTGATCGCAAGGCATAAGAAAATTTCAGTAGAGATCCAAACATCTAGCTCGTGCAATCATAACATACTACACTGTGAGATCATATAGGTCAGTCCTACACGAAAAATATAGTTTCCATGTTCAAGTCAACTTCTATTAAACCACGCTTAGATCATGATTTTTTACCTAATTCTTGGGTCTATAAAGACTTGCCTTCATCCAATAATTAAGAGAAGCTCTAGGGAAATGTGAGATACATAATTCTTACAAAGAGAAAAGCCAGAGATGAAGCATAGGAATAGAAAAATCATATATTCAATCAAGCTTTATAGAAGCTGTATATACAAAACACCTATTCTTATAATTTCATACATCTATTTCTTGGGTTGAAGAAAAAAAGCAAAAAAAGATAGATCAATAAGCCATTGTAGATATTCAAGACTTGGCTATCATCATATTTGGGTTCTGTCTAGTATCGCTAAATTTAGAAAAAAGAATAGCCTTTTATCCTGATGATAACCAACAAGGTTGTCTACTGGTCTCTCTAAGATCAAATAGACAATAGAGAACAGTTCTATAGGTTGTTTCAGTTTCGATTGTCTTTCCATTGGGACATACCTAAATAAAAACTAAAAATCTATTAGATTCTTAGCTAAAGATATGTATGAATTTTAAAATTAAATATTATGAAGTGATCAATGCTGAAGGGTTTCTCTTCCGAAATAGTTGGTTGCATGGACCATTATTGCCTCTTTGATCTTAGAGAGGTCAATAGGCAGCCTTGTCGGTAATCCCCGGGATAACACTATTCTTTTTTCAAAGTTTGATGATGCTAGAGAGAATAAAATTGTCGGATATGAGTACAAAAAAAAAAAAAAGCAAAAACTAAAAACACATAAGATTGATAAATTACCTTATTGGTCACTAAATTTTGCATAAGGTTTCCAGGGGTCATTGAATTTCAAAAGTTTTCATTTTAGACACTGAACTTTACAAATGTATTAACATCGTTCACTCAGAATTTCAAATGTTTTCTTGTTAGTCGTTAAACTTTACAAAATGTAATCGCATTCATCACTCAATGATTAATGGAGAAACTTTTATAAAATTTATTGACTAACAAGGACATTTATAAAGTTCAGTGACACCCTAAAAACTTACTCAAAGTTCAGTGACCAACAATATAATTAACCCACATTTGTTGGTAAAGATCAAGGTTGAGTACAATTGATGCGACACTAGTGATTTTTAGCTTAATTGGAGATTAGTTCGAGCACTTGAAGATCATTCGGTGTTGCAATCAATTGGAAGAGGTTTCGGAAATATTGGATGAGATTCATGAGATGAAGGACGAAAAATTGACAAATGTAAAGTTTGGAGACCAAAATAGAGATTTCAAAAAGTTGAAGGACTAAACTACAATATAGAACATTACATGCCACTGGGTAAGTCACGGGTTGAAAACCCTCCACCGACCCACGGCTGCTAGGAGGCCATGTATGCCACTAGTGGACCGCAGGTTGCAACCCACGGCCTAGTCCGAGGGGTGCATTTTTGTCTTCTTCATTTTTTTAGTTTCTTTTAGTCTTTTTCGAGATTATCTTTTATGGGAACTCTTACGTGAAGTGTAATATTATATAAAGAACTATTCTACATGAGAAAAGGGTTGCACACAACTCGAGAATTAGAGAGAAACACATCGAAGAAAAGTAAGAAATCAAGATATCAAAGCTAGGGTTTGAAGTATTGATTTGGACAAGAAGAGGATATTGGTGCAACATTCATCGATTTCTCTATATCTTAATTCAAACTTCAGTGATGTAATCAATAATTATTTTTTCTTTTTCTTCATCTAGTATGAGTAGCTAATCTTTTTATTAGGGCGAACAATGTAGTTTATTGAGACCTTTTAATTAATTTTTCAAGATTCCCGTTCTTAATTTTATGTGTTGATTTTATTTTGTGTTTAATGCTTGAACTACTTTGCTAATAATTCAACGATCTTGTGAATTTTTAACGAGCTGAGACGTGAGTTATAGGTTAGACCACGATGTAAAATTGAGGAACTAGTATAAAAGCATATAGATACATTTTCTAGTTAATGCGGTCGTTATATGTATTCTTAGAAATTTAATGTGTTTAGCTAACGTGCATCTAGATTCACATGAAGATATAAAATTTACTTAGTTAAATGAAATCAATATGAGACCGAGAGATGTAAATTGAATATGTGAGAAGAATTCGATCGAACATGACATTAAGTTACGAATCTTGATTAGATAATTAAAGGTGATCTATAAATGAAGTTGTGTGCCATAATATATATTTCATACTTAGAAATCTAATTCAATTTTTGTGAGTGTTCTACAACATAAAGCTAGTTAGTATAAATTAGATCAACAATCATCAAATCATCATTCATTTTTCGTCAAATAATAGAAACACTAAAATAGTAATAATGTTCGATATTATATTGCTTGTTCAATATCGTACACTTGCAATACAAAAACGCAACAAATTTTTGGCACTGTTGTCCGGGACTATTTATATTTAGTCTTAGTTTATTTTATTTTTGACTTTTACTTGATTAGATTATTTTTCTTTCTTTTATAGATTAAAAAATGCTCCTTCCCAAGGTGACAACTTGAACTATTTGATTCGAAAATAGAACGTATTTTCTGATGAAGACTCAAAGAACACAAACAAAAACAGAAACATTAGATGGCGGAAGAGCCAAATATTACGAGACTGCAAATTGCACAAGAAGCCGCTAGAATAACTGAACCACAAATTTAGCAACGTGAACAAGTTGAGATAGATGAAGGAGACTTGTTAGTGTCTATATTCTTGACTCTTAAATCGACGTTTGAGTGTTTCAGTATTGTATATCCAGATTTTAGGCAGAATAATTTTCAAATAAGGGTTAATTGGATAAACCTGACCGGCAACATCTCTACGGGTTACCTCATGAATACCCAAACACACATATCTTAAGATTTCTCCAAAATTTCCAGAACTTTTAGCTTATAGGGATAAATGAAGATGCAATCAAGCTATAGCTATTTTCATATACACTGGTGGACGCAGCATTGGAGCAGTTGAATTCTAAGCCACACAGCAGTATTACTACTTGGGAGGACTTGGCAATAAATTCTTCCAACCAGTAAAAGTAGCAAAAAATTGACTGAAAATCCAAACATTTCAGCAACGTGATGAGGAAAGCCACTAATAAGTGCGTTTTTACACACTTATTTTACTGTCAAAATATGAAATATTGTTGATTAATATGTTGAAATATAGCTTAATTCTATGTAATTTACATTTTGTAGGACAACATGATGAATGTAGCGGGAATAAAGAAAAATTTGCATATCCAAAAGATGAATCGAAAGACAAAACAAAGATATGTAGATGACGAGGTCAAATTGGGCTAAGGAATTAGGCAGGGAAAGAAGAAGAAGAGGAGAAAGAAGTCACAAAATGAGAAACGGAGTTTGAGGACCAAAACGCAACAATTGGAAAATTGAATAAGCTATGCGATCACATAGCCTATTTCCTATGCAATATCATGAGGCCCTTCATAGAATTCAGCGCCCAGTTTTGTTGTTCTACGCGACCGCAATCCCACTACTATGCAGTCGCATAGTAGTAAATTTTGATGCGATCTCAGTTTTCTAATTTACGTCAAACTCTTATGGAAACTAACTTCTTTCACGATATTTCAACCCTAGAACGTATCAAAACAAGGGGAGATGCCTCCATACATATTTTTCTCTGGTCTTAAAAATCTTGATTAAGAACTAAAAATCTTGGTGAAGTTAGGAATGAACTCAATTGAAATTGGTGATTTCTCATCTTTTATCAATGTAATTCTTTTCATGAATATTTTGGGATTGGTTTAACCTTTACTAGAGTTTTCATGGATTTAGTCATGTTTTTTCCATCGAAGAAGTAAACTATTTACTGAGTTTCAATTTTAATTTTACATTATTAGTGGATTGATTATTTCCTTATAGTTGATGTATATGCTCGATTCTTGATCTTATTTCAATAAAAACACTGCAAATGTGTTATAGAAGGTTTAGATTCTAGTATTAAAATTGGATTAAATTGATTTGTAACGTCATATCTTCTGATTACAGAGTAAGGATGAAGACCTCTAACTGAATTATAAAAGTGAATAATTGTTGAGATTGATCAAATCCAATTGAGGAAATTCCGATGCTTCGCTACCTCAAAACATTGATTTTAATTTCATTATTTCAAACATTGAATTCTTAATATTCAAACAATAAATTCTACTTCACAAACGAGAGAACATCCATCATTTTTTATCCTTTGAGCATCTCTTCCATCTTCCTGTAGAATCGACACCTCAAAGTTGTGCTACAATTACCGCATTATTCTTAGAGCGTAATCAGCTGCCGCGAAACTTCGAATTCAAAGATTTGATGAGGATCCAAATTATGGGATAAGCAAAGGTAATCAGGTAGAGTATTTCTACACTGAACTATCACCAGTGGCCAAATCTCATCTGGATTCATCGGGAAATGGGTCCATAAATTGGTAAACCGGTTCCACAATGTTTAGACTTATTCGAATTGATTGCAACTACACATTCCATGTTTTCATAAGAGGGAGTAGTCTTAATGAAAGCAACTAGAACTTATGAGCTGGACAACATGTTTGGACAAAACTCGCAAGCATATACGGGATCATTGTACAAGTAATCAGATTTGTAAGTTTAGAGTATCGTTCCCACGATGAATAAAGTCTAATTTATAGTTAAATAGATACTTTTAAATTCGAAGTGTGGTGACATCAAAAGATTTGCGATTTGTATGTTATTTATTCTAATTATATTTTAAGAAAAAGATAAAAAGTGATTAAATCTAATGTGTATGCTTGTATTAGATTCATGTATTCTCTTTTTCCCATCTATTTCAATTCTCAATAATTATTCTATCTAATTCTTGCATTTTTTACAACCAATAAATCAAATATGTTAAATGTTCTTTTTGAAGATACATCAACATGTGACTAACACAAGACGATCTTATTTCTTGTTCGAATTCATATGAAAGTCATGCATTTAGTTTAGATTATCAATAAGATTGCATGTGTGAAAGAGATTATTCCTAATTCTAACTACACTTGTATTTTATCTCGTTTTCGACTCATTGTGAGTATTCCTATACTACAACAAGCAACTAAGTACTTAATTGATGATCAAGGAATAAATAGTGGAATGGGTATGTAAAATCAATCAAACAATAACACAAAATTCCTAAATTGAAGTCTTGAATTTAAATAAATGAAATTAAGGTTTAAACACTCCTCCAATAAAATAGAAAAACCTAGCCAACCATCTTAATTATTAAACTATACAAGAAATAATGAAAATGCATCACCAGGATCGAGGCTTTGGATTAAGAATCTTCAATATACTTAGTATAATTTGCCTTTTTTTTTTATGATTGCATCATGTTCTTTTCCTCCAAAGTATGTTAAAACTATGAATTTTTAGATCAAAGGAGGTTTCTCACGTTCTGGTCTAATTTTGGTACTTAAAGGATGTCAAAAAGATTGCATTGAATTGTTATCAAAATAATACCATTTTTACACTGAGTCGTGTGCTTAGGCACAACCAGGGCTTGATCCTGGCTTGTTTGGGGTGCCTCAAGAGATCTTAAAAGAGGAGGAGGCATGTGCCTAAGCTTGTGACAAGCAGCCTTTAGTATATTTATCATAATTTTCTCTCTTAATATCTGTTTGGAGGGATTAAAAGTACATTGGAAAGATAATTCAAAGGGCTATAATTCTTCTCCAGATATCATTTTCCAATTTGAGTGTTTTCTATGCCAACAAGGAGCTTTAATCTAAAGAAAAAAAATTCGGAGCACAACTCTTTCGGCTAGAATTTGGTATTTGTTAATACCTTGACTCTATTTCATCCCTTTAGCTTGTTTTCTCATCCACTGACACATACCACTCTCGAATCGTCATTGTGAGGTCCGTCATTACTTTTGAGTATTTGCACTTTAGTCCCCGAACTTTGAATTTGCTTCATTTTAGCCTTTTTTCCATTCTTTCTTTCAACTCTTCGTCCGAACATGAGTTTTTCCTAACAAAAGCAATAAATAACAAATTAGACACTAATTCGTCCAAAGAATAACAAAATATCATCATTTAGGACGCTAAATAAGTGTAGAGACTACACTTATCACAACACAGCATTTACAAATGCGCATATAGTTGCTTGACAAAGCAGGTGGAGTTATTGGTAAAGTCTCAAACACAAGAAGCAAAAGCAGTGTTGGTCAATTCAATTAGTGAAAATTGTAGGGTCAATCATGCTACAAAGAATTGTTTGTTGTTGGCTTCTCCAAAAGAACAATTAAATTACATTCAAAATTGTTCCCAATCATATAGCCTTTATGCAGAAACATATAGCATTTGTTTGATTTTCATTATTTTCAAACTATATTTTTATTTCTCTTCTTTTCAATCATACATTGTTCATTAAAATAAATTACACGCAAATCCAAAAATTTTCCTTATTTTTAACTATACATTCTCCATCAATCTACAATTCCAAAATGCATTTTTAAAAAATGGGACTCAAACAAGCTCATAATTCGGGTTGGAAACAACACCCAAACTTCAGATGGTCTGATAATCAACAACAATGGGTAGTTTAGGATAGTTTAGTTAGTCATCAAAAAGAGAGAAGACCAAGTTTGGGGAGATGTTTCAGCAGTATATGCAGAAAATAGATAAACTATTCCAGTAGATTGAAATAAACAATCAAAATCAACAAATATCAATCAGAAAGTTGGCAACACAAGTTGGACATACAGCTCAACAATTCTCAAAATGAACATGGGGATCCTTGCCTAGAAATATAGAGATAAATCCTAAGGAACAAGTGATGACAATAAGAATGTTGGAAAATGATCCACCAAAGGCGCATGTAAAAGTTCGAGCATATGTTCATCTATTTCCATTTTCCCCAAAGACTTCGAAAGAAGTCGAAGGAGGAAAATATAATTCCATAATTATAAAGAGTGAGTACAATTATCGGAGATTAATGTGAAAAGACCATAAAGAAATGTGAACATGAAGAGGTTGATGAAGCCAAAATTGAAGAAAAATCTAAAGAAATACTCACACTTAAAGCACCAAGTCCAGTTAAGACTGACATGCCTCCTATGCATTTTCTTTAGAGGCTTCCGAAGAACAAATAAGATAAGAAATTTGAAAAATTTCTGGATATTCTTAAAAAACTCCACGTCAATATTCCATTCATAAACGCGATATTACAAATTTCAAACTACTCAAAGTTTTTGAAAGATATGTTAACCAAGAAAAGGAAGCTTTCGGAGTTTGAATTGTGACACTAACAGAAGAAAGTAGTGTAAGACTATAAAACAAATTGCCTCCAAAGTTGAAACATCCAGAGAGTTTTACTTTCCCAATTTCAATTGGAAATTATTGTTCAATTAATGCTTTGTGTGATACATGTGCTAATGTAAATCTAATACCACATTCTATTTATAGGAAATTAGGATTTGATAAAGTCTATTCAATAACAATAACGAATAGCTTGCATATACAACAATTTCATGTACACGAGGAAAAGTTGAGGATGTACTCATAAAAGTAAGAAATTTAATATTTTCTGTGGATTTCGTTGTGTTGGATATAGAAGAAGATCGAAAAATTCCAGTTGCATGGATCGACCATTTTTAGTAACAGGTGAAACCTAATTGACATAAAGAATAGTAAGCTAATATTGAGGGTAGAGGATAAGCAAGATATATTCAACATGTACACCTCACCTGAAAAATCATCCAACTTCAAGGATTGATATCGAATTGATAAAGATAAACCACCTAATCAAAGAAGCTATTCAAATCGAAGAGATATTGGTGGAATAATAGGGGCTCTCAAAGATGAAAATGAAGAGTAAGATCGGCATAAACTGGTTTGAGCCACCATAATTCATCATGGACCAAAGTTGAGCTGAAAACTATAAGTTCAGAACTAACGGGAGACAACTTAAATTTCTAACCTTAAACTTTTTTTTATTTCTCTTTATTACATTGCATATAGTATTTAGGATTGCATGTACACATTTTCCATATTTTTCAAAAAAAAAAAAAAATTACAAAAAGGAGGCAGTAGCTAAAATTTTCCAAAATATCCCTTTTCCCCTATGAACCCAAATTAATTTGATCCATTATCAAATTAAATTTGGGGGTATTATCCCTCCACAATTATCACACGAATTTGAGAAGTCCACATAAGTGATAATTTATCACATCTTTCATTTGTGAAATAGCGTGAAAAACTAAGATGACCTTATGCATATTAATTATTTATAAAGCGGCCTAAAGTGTTGTTTGTATTTTGTAGGATATTTCTATCACACAAAGTAGTCAATAGCCTTTGCCACCACCTCCAACAGATAACTGAATTTAACCTCCAATCCAAGGAGAGCTCAGTACAATCTTTCCTTTTACTTATATTTCTCACATTTGAGACTAATGTGTATTTTAAGTTGGGGTGTGATTTGTACTTACGTAATGTTTATATAGTATAAAACATATTTATTTTCATCATACAAAAAAATTGGAAAAAAAAAGGATATAAACTAAAATATAAAACTTTGTGTGTGTTTTTGTTTGTGTGTGAATAACCTCGCCTGCCTATAATGATGTTATTTGAAATTGTTAATAATTTCTGAATTGTGACTAGGGGGTGCCTCTTTGACTAAGTTGACATTTGTCCATGTTAGATTAATTTATCTTGAGCAAAATAATCATGAAAATCACATATTATTTGGGCTGGACCAATGGATAGAATAGGATACATTGTGATTATAGATTGTTAAAACCCAAATCAAAATAGATAACACAAGCACTAAACCAATGGAAAGAATAGTTTGGGGTCGTTGATCCGATGCTAATAGTTACTTAGATATGTATTGATTTCGTGCATGTAAATTTTTGTGGAATGTTATTGACTAAAAGGTAAAACATAGACAGTAACCAAAATTAGGGATTTGCTCTCAATTATTTATCCAAAAAAATAAAAGGCATTGCACTAGCAGAGGCATATGAGGAAAAGTTACCTACGTTGTTGTGTGAAGTTAGACTTGAGTAATATAGCCCTATTCATCACCAATGTTTAAGAGACAATCTATTGAGAAAGAAGGTTGCCTACAATGTAGAGTAAAAACTACCCTCGATAACCAAAAGAACATCCCAAAAACAAAAAAATGGACACTATGAAAAAATAAAATAAAACACACCAAAGTGTGTTGAAGCAATAACAAAACAACTGTAGGCATAAAAAAATAAATAAATAAAATAATGTGTTGAGTCGATTTAAATAATTAGCTCAATT
>CAIGRP010007416.1:0-55361 GCA_903798385.1 Fraxinus cuspidata
GTTGTAGTGATTTATTACGATGAAATTTAAAAGCAAACACTCGCACACCCTGCCTTGTCTAATCTCCACAACTTAACACTACATCTAACCCCCCGTTTGATCCACTTTCTTTTCAAAATTTATTCTTTTAATAATAATTTTCAACTACATAGTTTTCAATAAAATAATATTACACGCAAATTCAAAATTTTTCCTTATTTTTTAACCATAAATTTTTCATCACATTACATCATAAAATGCATTTTCTTCTCAATAATGTGCATAAAAGAACCCAATAAAGAAGAGATGATGCATGAGCTGCACTACTTTCATAAACCACAAGTCTTTCATTAATCCAGTCAAATAATTAATCATAGCCAAATAATAAGGGTCCATATTCAACGCAATGTACGTTTAACAGTGATTGGTGATATTATAGTTTATAACTGTTGACACGCACAGATGACCATGACCTCTTTGTTTTTGTTTCTCAAAGTTGACGCTTACTGAATAAGGCTGTCTTCTCTCTTCTGGGTGGAGAGAATGGCACATAAACCATAATATAAAAAACCACATCATGTGCTAGCTTCGAGTATTTTGTGCCTCAAAACTTAAGATGTGTAGAATGCACTAATTCCTTGTTCACATGTAGAAATTTGTAAAGTACAAGTTACAGCAGAAATGCAGCTCTCCCTCACATGAGTGTGCAGATTAAGAGTTTATTGTAACTTCAAGGTCTAATTAATGGAGAGTGGTGATTGTGTGTTTGTCTAGGTATATAATATCTATTTTGATAGTGATTGGCACATGTTCGATACGCATCACTTTAAAGATAAGGATGATTATATCAGTATTATCTAGTTCAACATAATAGAAATCAATATGAGATTGAAAACTCTTAAATTCTTGAAACTGGATTTTTAGGCGAAACATAAAAGAATGAACAAATAAGTATTAGGTGATTTGACACTTGACCTACATTCAAGGGCAACCGACAAGATGTTCATTCCACTCGAAGGGAGGGAATGGAAGCAAGCATTTTTTTTTTTTTTTTGTTCAATTGGTAAGGAATCAGACATGCTCATATTGGTTGAGTATGCCACTTTCATATCGATTTTCCAGAAAGTCTTCACGTAATCCAAACCTTCCACAAAATTTACTAAGCACGTTTGAGAGTTGTTTATAAATGGTTTAAATTAAAAATAAATAGAAATAAGTGGTGAATAAGTGAGTAGTACTTGTGGATCCTACAAAATATTTAAATAAAAAGTGATTTGACAATTAGTAAATAAATTATAAAAGTAGCCAAACATGGACTAAAATAATCTCAAAGTCTCACCAAAAGAGAGAATGTTTAATTGAACAAACAAAGCAATTCTTATTATACCTAGAATATGGGTGGATATTCTTAAAGGTCCAAAATAACACTACTTGACATCTATAATTGAAGCTGGTATAAAATTACATTACTATGCTTCTTTGGGCCCTTTATGGGGGCTACACAGGCTGGACCATGTTCCTATCAAATTATCATAGGATACTCATCACTTCACACACAATCTTAGCCACAGTAGAAAAAGAATTATCAAGAGCCAACTCCAATGGAGGCTTCTGATAATGAGTTTCCAGGATTTCAATGTTCAGTTCCTACTAATGAGTTTGCGATCGCACGAAAACCGTCTTTGAGTCGGTTGCAAAGGCGTGCACCCTGTCGTCTGCAGCTGAATCTAGCCAGCAATCTTGAATGCAAAGGTGCAGTGATGTCCAGTGGGGGGAACATAGATTCATCATCAACAATCAGTCCATATTTTCCCAGTAAAGATCCTATTCCTCTTCTTTCTCCTCTTGTATTGCCTTCCATGCTTGAATCTCCCACTATCCAAAAGGCAAACCAGGGGAAGTCTGGTTGATAATCATAGGGTATCTCATAAATGGATTAGAGTTTGGTGTTGACTTTAATGGCATGTTCGATAAGGTAGATTCAACGTTACTATTGCTAGACGAAGAAAATAAATTACGATATTATCTACTATGTCTATAATGGCATGTCTATTTTAGTATCGAGTATTATATCGAACATAATGCAATTGTAAACTGCATTTTTCTTTTGATTGTTTATAAAATTATACTAGTTTATGGCACTTATCCTCATTTTTTTTCCTTCTGAAGTCTCAACCTCACACCCATGAAATCTTTTTTATTTTTATTTTTTATTTTTTTCCAATTATAAATGGGAAACATGTAATGAAATCTTAATTAGTTTTGTTTTTTTTATGAAACAATCTTCCAATCTTAGGATTGGACTTAGATTGTCCTATATACAAAAACTGAGATCTTTATGCACGGACACCATAATTTATAGGTTGGAACACGAGTACACACCTGGATATTATAATAGATAATTTTGCGTTTTTTTTTATCCCATCTAATTCAACAATTTTGCAAAACACTTCTTGTGTTTAAATTATTGTTTCTAGTCTACAACATACTCTAGCAACGGAAACATTTAGCTTAGCTTTACGGTCAATCGAGGCCTCACTTTTATTAACAAGTCGACATGACTTGGCCTGTCAAAAATTGTAAGACGGTCCAGACTTCTTCGCAGGCAGACCAAGTAAGTCTATCGATCTTACAGACTAAATGTGCATGTATTGTTATTATCATGTCCAAGCTATAGTTGTAATGTACTACATTATCGATATGGCAATATAGGCATTTTCATAAAATAAAGAAAGGAAAACACCGCGAAATTCAAAAAAATAAAATAAAATTGGTTAATGATAACTGATAACTGATTTTATTTATTTATTTTTTGCCCTCTACAATTGATCTTATTGAACTTTTAATTACAAAATAATAATAATTTAACATCACATGCACTAGAAAATTTTGTTTCCTAATACTGCTTTGTCCAATGTACCGTAAAAGGCAAATGGGAAATTTCAAAATTCAACTGAGATTGGAAATTACTATTTTAGTCCATCTACAATCTACTTTTGTCCAACGTACCATTAATTAAAATTCATATAACAGTTAAAATATATATCGGTAAACACAGATTACGGTGAAGCCATAAAGGTACGAAGAGTTGAGAGAGTTAAAAGTATAGATCAAAATGAAATGGATAAATCTATTTGTACAATATTT
The DNA here is from genome assembly GCA_903798385.1 of Fraxinus cuspidata. Taxonomy (NCBI): domain Eukaryota; kingdom Viridiplantae; phylum Streptophyta; class Magnoliopsida; order Lamiales; family Oleaceae; genus Fraxinus; species Fraxinus cuspidata. The sequence goes on from CAIGRP010007416.1 coordinate 3,127, forward strand.
TTTTAATAACATTGCTGACAATTGTAGGTGGCTAAAAAGTTTTGATTGAAAAGATAAATTATTTTTTAAACTTTCTAATGACAACATGCATCGCCCCTCTGCCGTCTACTTTTGTCCAATGTACCATTAATTAAAATTCATATAATAGTTAAAATATATAAATTACGGTAAAGCCCTAAAGTACGAAGAGTTGAGAGGGTTAAAAGTATAGGTCAAAATGAAATGAATAAATCTATTTGTACAATGTTTTTTTTTTTTTTTACAAGATTGCTGATAATGTTGTAGATGACAAAATAATTTTGGTTGAAAAGATAAATTATTTTATAAATCGTCAAATGACAACGTGCTACGCGACATATTAGTACCATTAATTAAAATTCATATAATAGTTAAAATATATAAATTACGGTAAAGCCCTAAAGTACGAAGAGTTGAGAGGGTTAAAAGTATAGGTCAAAATGAAATGAATAAATCTATTTGTACAATTTTTTTTTTTACAAGATTGCTGATAATGTTGTAGATGACAAAATAATTTTGGTTGAAAAGATAAATTATTTTATAAATCGTCAAATGACAACGTGCTACGCGACATATTGTCAACAATATTGTCACAATATTGTACATCAAGCATGATTGAAAATGAAAAAAACCTTGAGCATTCAGAGCATGATGGCAAAGTGTTTACAATTTGTTTTATTATAAATATAGACAAAATTGAGTGGTGTATAAATATGTATTATTTTTGAGTTATGTTTACTCAAATCGCTTTTCATATACACGTTTTGAGGGATTCACAACCTATATTTTTGTTCAACATCATCCTTAATCTTTTAGTTTGGAAATTGGTCCCCAATTAAGGGTATAATCAATTTGACGGTTTAAATATCAAATTTTTTTACTAAAAAGATAGTTGTGCCATTCGACCAAAATATATGGTTGACAATAATTTTTTTTGTAGGATGTATAGCTAGAAAGAAGGGAAAATTATGAATTCATCTGCAAAATTATTTTATTAAGAGAATGTAAGATTAAAAATGAGTTTGGAAAAAAAAAATGAATTTTAAAAAATGGGAGCCAAACATGAACTAAATTTTGTCATCTAATCGGTTTGAATTTACGAGTCAACTCGATCAATTTCATCCGAATTGTAACTTTCTTCTCTAATTTTCATTTTTCTTTTTATTTTCTCAATTATACTTGATTTATTTAGGGTTTGTTTGGTATGATTTTTAAGAAGTTAAAAGGGAAATTTGAGAAAGTATTTTTTCTAATTAAAATAGATTTTAGAGGATTCTAAGTCAATATGACTTTTTTTAGAAACTTTTGAAATAATAAAAAATATTTTAAAAATTAATACTTGTTTGGGTTTCATTTTAACGAGGTTTTGGGGAAGATATATTTTAGAATAGTAATTTTTTGGAAAATGTATTGTTAAAAATAGAATAAAAGTTTTGATTTTACGTGTAATATAATTTTATTGAAAATCTATAATTAAAAAGAAAAAAATATAAAAAAATATAAAAATTAAAATGAAATCAAAATAAGAACTTAATTTTCAAACAAAAATTAAAATAACTTTTTAAGAAAACTCTTTTTATCGAGACAGAAGTCAGTAAAAATCATCCTTCAATACGCTTCTCTTGTCCACTCCGAAGCGTGCTTTACAAACCTCACAACGACTAATTAATTATTTTCTTTTTTGTTTTTCCAAATAAACATACAAATTAATTATTTATTAGGTTAAAAAAAGTTTTCTCTGCAAAAACAGAATCTCTCTCTCTCTCCGTCTCTCCGAAAGTTCCACGGTCGGGTGTTCAAATTTTTGAATTTCTACTCGAAAACCCCTACCCCAATTCCATTAAATTTCTGGATTTCCTCTCCACGGCCGACCGTATTGTTTAGAACCCAAAAGCTGTCCTTCTCGGCAGGTAAATTTCTAACTTTTCTGATTTACAATTTATCATGCTACGTGTGATTATTATGATTCAATTAGGGTTCATGATTGATTTTTCTACTTGTAATTTTAATTGTGAAAGAGTCTTAGGAACTGGTTTTGTTGAATTTTTCTCGGTTCATTAAGGTTCAGTGGTTTCCTCGTATTATTGTTAATTTAAGGTTTTCATGGGTTGTCTGAACCAATTTTCTTTTTTAATTTAGTACTTTTTGGGCATAATAAAAGTCGGTATTTTTAATTGTACTTATGGTTTTACTGATGAAAGACTGTTTGGCTACACTAACTAGAGAAAAAAAAAAACAGAAAAGCAAAATGAATTGATTATTTATTTGAAAATTAGCGAAACTGATTAGATCATTACAGATCAATTTTAGAGGTGCTAATTTTGAGTGTTAATTGTGCAATTCAAATGCAGTACTTTGTTAGTGAACAAGACTTTTAATGGTGTATTCTGATAACAAATATGCATATTGATGTGGCAGTTACATATTTGGACAACTGAGTGCAATTCCATGAATTTGAAACAATGAAATTTTTTGATGTGTTGATACCACAGTGTGCAAACAATTACAGAATTTAGGTTTAACCGGCACCACTTCTTGTTCCATTATATATCCAGTTTGTAAATGGGTGTTTTGATTGTTTTCCCGAGTGAAAGGCTATGGAGATTTTCTTTCATTTAGTAGATGTAAAATCTTGTAGAAAGTGGTTCTGTAAAAAATCTGGATCCCACTATGGTTCAGGATTTTATTTAGTTTCTTGTTCGTAAGATATTTCATGGGATATCTGCATTGTCCTTCCTGGTTTGTTCAAAGTTTTTGGGAAATAAACGGATAAATTAGGAATTTTCAACTGCAGTTATAAATTTTACTAATTATGAACAGTTTGGTTGCAATCACAAGACAAAAGAAGGTAAAGTGGAAATAGGAAATAAGTGAACCCATATATTAGAATTAAGCCCCTGTTTGTCTATCATTAAAGTAGGAAAATGAGTTTTGGAATTGTGAATTTTTGGAGAACTTGGTGGTTAAAAAATTGGTAAAAGTTTTGTACAAAATATTTTATCGTGAGAAAATGAGTTTGAGAAAAAAGAGTTTTGAAATAATGGTAGACAGATGGGGGCTAAAATATTGGCTGACCTGATTATTTGTGGAGAGAGGGTATGATAGTAAGTGAATGGAAAGGGAATTCAGGATGGTTTTCTAGATAAACTCTGCAAGGTTTCAGAAACCGTTATCTGATTTAAAATCACAGTTATAACTATTTAAAGCTGTGAGAAGAAACATGTTTAGATGCTCATTTAGGAAATTTAATGAGATGCTAGTAATTCAAAATAAGAGCTGCCATTTTTAATTTGAATATGTTACTCTGTGTGTCTTATAGATTTGTGTGGGCTAACAATTGCAGAATTCACAATTGAATTTCGATGGGGGTACCTTGTTATGTGATCTTGGTTCCATTGCGTATCCAGTGCATAACTAGGTAATGATTATTTGCACATGTGAAAGCTATGAAAATTTTAGACTATCTGGAAAGCAACTCTATTGTGTGTTGTCACCTTTTTAAATTTTTTGGTTCTTTGTGAATGTATGTAGCTACTGTGGTCTAGGTTTGAGTACTTCTTGTATTTCTTCTTTCTTAAAGATGTGAGCATGCTGCAAACACTGTATTCATGTGTGTGGCTCATGAACATGGGCAATTAGGTATCCTGTTATTGCTACCTGTAATCATGTATTTGCAACTTTTGGAATGGATTATTTTTTGTTTCTCTTAAATATCTAGCTTATTGACCATTGTCCATTCAGTGGCAAATGAGGGGAATATCCACAAGTCACTCTCATCCCAGACCCTTCTCTGGAAGGAAAACGTCAAGAAAGGATAGGAATAATGGGGAAGCTGATAATGTTATTCTCATTGATTTAGATCCTGATCATTTCGACAATGTTATTATCATTGATATTCCTGAATATTTGCCAAAGAAATCCCGAGGTTCAAGCATGCTCAGGAAAGACCAAAAATGGTCATTTAAGACTGTTATATGTATTGATGATGATGAAAGCACAGATGACAACCGTTCTGGTATTGGTGTAAATGACAATGGTAATTTCTCTAATAGCACCACCCTTAGCAAGAAATCTTGCTCTGTCTCCAAAGAATTTGAAAATGCTGCAGATTCTGCTGGTGAAGAATGCCAGTTTGTTCAAGGAAATGCGACTCCAGTTAGGTTATCAAAATGCAAGCGCACCTACTCTGGAAAAGCTTCCACAAGAAACGGCTATGGTCCAAGTGCCAATTCAGAAAGTGATTTATCTGGTAAAGATTTTCCAGATTGTGTGATAATGGAAGATTCTTCTGGAGAGCTTCAAAAACAGTGGGAAAAGGCCTTCATTAGGAGAAAAAAAGGTAAGTTTAATGGTAGATATGATGCTAAAGATTGTAATGACACTTCAAGGACTTTCAACAATAATCACCACCAGAATGTTAGACAGGAAACCAAGAGTGGAAAATATGAGGAAGCCCCATTTTGTTCTAGTACTGGCAAATCCAGCGAAGAAAATGAAGCTCCATCTCCTTTTGTTGCAAAAGAGGATGTCAATTTCACCAGCACTTTTTTCAAGGATCCTACCCCTGATGATTTTTCTTTGCAGTCAGTGCTGAAAACACACATGCAGTATAATCAGCCTGATATTAATGAGAGATCACATTCTGGAGCTGAATATCCTCCTTTCAACTTTGCTGAGCAGCAAGCTGCCCAACATTATGATTTAGGTAGTTCCAGCTGTCAAAAAAAGCAAAACCAGCAGTCTCCTCCTTCGTCTCATTATTCTCGTCATGGAAAGGGAACTAAGCAAGTTAATCATAAAACTTATCTTGAAGATGATGAGGAATCCTTGCGCAAGCATCAAAATTCATTTGAAACTGATGTTGATCATGACAGATCTAGAGTAAGAGCCAAAGCTGAGAAGTTTCAAGGGAAAGTTACTGTCAGTGATGAGGATATTGAGCATTCGCAACCATGTGAACCAGATGCAACTAGCAGTGTTAAGGAAAAAGAGATTTTAATGTCTGAAGATTCTTCATTTGTGAAGTTTTTGTCACCGAATGATCTAGTTAAAGATGACGCTACTCTTTCCAGTAATAGAGTTGGACCTGTATCTGGAGAATCCTTCTTCTGTAAAAACTTCTCTCTTGATCCAAGAGATGTAATTGACAATAGCAAGCTGGTTCCAGAGATGCCATCATCCTGCAATAGGCATCTTAATGAAACACAAGTTAGAGAGGATGGTTTTTGTTTGGACAAGGTTGCAGAAAAGCTCATTGAACCTGTATCAAATAGTCGAAGGGAGGTTGAAAGAGATGACCATCAAAGTACCCAATATGGAGATAATTCGCAAGGTGTACAGAATTGTATCATTAATGAACGAGAAAAGCTTAAGGAAACAGATGAATACAAAAGAGCAATAGAAGAAGAGTGGGCTTCTCGGCAACAAGCATTACAAATTCAGGTTTGTTACCATTACTGTTATATTTTCTTCAGTTATGCTGCTTATTGGTTTTTTCTTCATTCGTTATGTTTTGGAGAGAATATTGGGTATTACTTTGCACTATTTAATGCTATTTTAGCTTTCTATGAAATTGCAAGGCTTCTGGAATTGATGTAAAGTTCAAAGTCTACTTTTTGATGGTAGGTATTATTTAAATTAATGAGCACATCTAACATTGATAAAGAGGAATAGAAAACCCAACTTCTGTGGGGCGATACATATCCAAATCTAGTGGGGCCAATGAAGACGATAATTATCGACTTATACAATATGAACTTAGAGTTCTAAAATAAAGTTGTTGAAGCCTACTTACTAATGGTGGTGGAATTTAGTTACAATTCTTGATTCTCTTTTGTGTGTTCTTCTGAATGATGTTTTATTTGCAATCTTTTTCAGTGCTATATTCATTTAAAGCTTTGTATTTTTCATTTCAAACTGAAGTATTTTATACTTGAATTTCCCAAAATAATGGGGAAATTACTTTTAGTGGGTTCCTGTTCATATCCCAGAATTGGGACAGCTATCAATCTGCTTCAGTAAGCTCATTTTATTTATGAGTTTAATGCTCTCTCTGAGAAAAAAAAAATAGTTTGCATATAATGTCACTGTTTGGTTTTTTATAGGCTGAAGAAGCACAACACTTGAGGCAATTGCGAAAGAGACAAAAAGCTGAAAGCACGCGTTTGTTGGACATGGAAAGAAGGCAAAAGCAGCGGGTGGAAGAAATACGTGAGACTCAAAAGAAGGTTTGTAAAACTCTTTTTCTTATACTCAGATCCATTCATTTGTTAGTTTCTGAAGGTATCTTCACTAGTTTCTATACCTTGAAGTTTTGTATGATGTGGGTTATTCATTTTCAAACTTTTTAGGATGAGGAAAACATGAACTTGAAGGAGGTAATTCGGACCGAGGTCAGGACACAACTTAAGAAATTGGAAACCATGTGCCATGATATGGCTTCTCTGTTGTATTACTTAGGAATCAAGTTGGCTAGTTGGCCTCATCCATCACCGCATGAGGTTGGTTATACTTCCATATAAAGTAGATATTTTCGTGGTCGGGTTGTATTATGGGTCTTTATTTCTTCTTATGAGCATGATATTTTGACAAATATATATTATATCTATTTTCATTCAATTGCAACAGCTAGACTAGTCGCTGTCTCGCTGGTCACTCAATGTCTGAATATGTTAGGTCACTCTTTCATTCTTGGCTTACTGTTATGTGTTTTTCTCTATATTTGATTTATTTATTTTCTTAATTCCTTTCTTTTGTTTCTTTGTTTGATGTTCAACAAGTTCATGTCTTCTGTGGGTTCTTGGAATGAGTTCTTGTGGTGTCAAATGTATGACTGAACATTCTGTAATTGTTAGTTCATTGTGGTACTCATTTGTTTTGGTGTGACAATTTTTTGGTGTCATTCTTCTACCTTGTGTAGAATTTGCATTGGATTGGGCTTGAAGAACTGCTGTTCTTGATAGTGTTCAGTGGCTTTCACGCTCAAAAGGGATCGATGACTAATGTAGTCAGCACCAATATCTTCATCCTTGCTAAAAGCAAACAGCATTTGTCCATGGATTTTATGGGAAGTTCACAAAATATTTCATGCAACTGTGCTCAAACCAATTATAACAATTTTATATGTGAATTCTGTTGTGAGTAATTGGCATGCAATATGGTTGCAAATTTGTGGTGGATATTTTGGCCGATACTGTACTCAAGCTATATGCATTACAGGGTTTTGCCGACTCACTCAAATGAAATTAGGATTCATCACCAATGAAAAGATTCCAGTACATGCAAATACACGACCTTAAGCAGTTTGTTTAACAACAATGTTTCTTTTTGTGGTTTTATTGTCTTGACATTTGTATTATGTTCTGTTGATATTTTTGTCCATGGTAAGACTATCATTTTTCTTTTAAAGTGATCAGTGAAAGTTGATTACATTTTCAGGTACAAACAGCTTATAAACGGGCGTTGCTTACCTTTCACCCTGATCGAGCCTCGCGATCTGACACTCGTCAGCAGGTGGAAGCTGAGGAGAAATTTAAGCTTATCAACCGCCTGAAGGATAAATTTTCAGCTTCTGTATGCCGATAATGTTGGGTATTCACACGGTTGTGGGTTGAGCTATTTGGCTAATGTGCTACCAGTGCTCTGGGTACTTTATACAGACTGTTTTGGATAGGTGGGCAGCTCTTCGGGACTTAATCGAATCCTGATAATAGAAATAATTATATTTGACAAAATATTTGTAGTTTTGAAGCAAATTATGATCGTTCATTTCATTTTTTTTATTTTAATGATAATTTTTGAATAACTTGATGGTCACAAAATATGTTTCTTTATTTTTGTTGGATCATGCCAACGTAGAATATCGGACCCGAACTGGGTGTAGCATGATTTGCACACCATGTTGAGGGCGTAGTGTGATAATCAAAAGTGGAGAATGAACATAATTTGGTGAGGGTGTGAACTTATAGCGCTGAAGGATCATTGAGAGTGGTATTTTCACTTAATTTGTAGCGAAATTTAGGCCGACCCTCGTTCGGGGTCCAGAACCGAATGGGAGGAATGGCATGGGGTTATTATTTGTTGCCTTATCCACCCCTTATGCAAATCAATCGGGCTTGAAAAGGTAAAGCATCTTCTCCCCATATTTCTGTATTTCTGTGGAAGGCCAGAGTTGGAATATGCAACTCCATGTTCCCTGGAAATTCGTACTTCTCCAGTCGGACTTTGCTTTTCACTCTTCTTACGAGACTTGCTGCCGGGGCTGTACTGTCTTAGGGCTTCATTGATGATCATTGTTACCTAAACACATAGCGAGAGAGAAAAGAGGCACGTGATTGAAGTAGGGACGTATAGGAGATGTTTGTCTATATCGAGCCTGTTTGAGTCTCATTAAAAGGTTAAGAATGTATTTTGGAATAATAGATTGATGGAGAATGTGTGATTAAAAAATAAGAAAAATTTTGGATTTGCGTGTAATATTATTTTATTGAAGAACGTATAGTTAAAAAAAAGAAAGAGAAAAATGTATTTTTGAAAAAATAGGAATCAAATAAGGGCCTAAGTTAATATACTAAACGTGCCCTTTTGGCATGTTCGGTGCAGAAAACATATAGTACAGGACATTAAGCAATAAAAAGTTCAATCTTGTTAATTGCATCATGTCTACTACTAATGGCAAATCTTTAAATGTTATACTTACAATATTCATTATAGCAAGGTCTTCTGATGTTGGATTTTCTTTTCCAAATAGTTCAAGAACTTCTTTTCTTGCTTTTTCTTGCCAATATGTGTGGATTGCTAAGAGGAGAAGTCCAAGACCGTAAGCTGCTAGTTGTTTCATTCATCAATTTCATCATCTCCTTATATTCTATTTTTCTGATCAGAATCATGGTGAACTTTTAGCAGTGAACTAAGGCACTTCCAAAATTGTCTGCTTCTCCTGTCATAACTTGTTCTTCATAGGCAACCAATTCTTCCCTTTAGGGGGAGACTCAAGTGGAAGAGTCGAATTGGTTGATGGCTCCTACACGTAAGCATGGAACTAGAAATATAGAGGTTGAACCACGAGATGCATCACCAGTTGAGCATTGAACTGAAAATATAGAGCTTGAACCGCAAGATGCTTCACCAGAAAATGAACAGGCAGAATTGGCAAGTGCAACATCTGAAAATGAAGAACCTGGAAATGAAGAGGCCAAAAATGGAGAACCTGAAAATACAGAATCCCCTTAATCTTCAGTACCCAAAGACTATCCTCCTCTTGAGAATGTCCCTGAGGTAAGCACTTCTAGTGCACCTTTACATACTGTTGTTCCAGACTCTTCTGCTGGTTATGTTTTACCTTTCAGACACAACCGTGGAAAACCATCGAATAGATACTCTCCAGATTAGGGAGAAAAATGGTCCAGGTACCCAATGGAAAATTATATGTCTATTCAAAGTCTGTCCAAGCCTCTTAAAGACTTTCACTCAGACGGTATCTTCCTGCCATATTCCCAGCAATGTTGAGAAGGCTTTATCCGAACTAAAGTGGGCACAAGCGATACAAGAGAAATTGAAGCCTTACAGAAACATAACACCTGTAAGTTGGTCTCATTACCAGAAGGGAAGAAGACAGTGGAATGCAAATGGGTGTTTTCTATAAAATACAAGGCCGATGGATCCATCGATTGATATAAGGCGAGACTCATGGCGAAATGTTTTACTCAAACGTATGTCATAGACTATTTGAAAACTCTCTCACTGGTAGCCAAACTGAATACTGTTGGAGTCTTATTGTCTCTTGCAGCAAATTTGGACTGGCCACTACACCAACTTGATGTGAGGAATGCCTTCCTTCACGGCGACCTTGACGAGGAGGTATACATGGATATTCCACCGAGATATACAGGATCTTCCGAGACCAAAATTGTTTGTAAATTGGAGAGGGTATTGTATGGGTTAAAACAGTCACCACGGGTGTGGTTTGGCAAATTTAGTTTGGCTATGCGGAAGTATGGTTATTACCAAAGTAATTCTGACCACACTCTCTTCTTGAAACACTGACAACGCAAAGTGACAGCCTTAATCGTTTATATAGATGACATGATAATTATGGTGGATGATGTCGATGACATCTATAGGCTACAAGGGAAATTTTCTACTGAGTTTGAAATGGAGAACTTGGGATGGCTTAAGTATTTTCTGGGAATAGAGGTGGTAAAGTCATGAAAGGGCATATTTCTCTCTCAACGAAAAATATGTACTAGACTTATTGTCGGAAGTGGGATTACTAGAGTGTAAGCCTGTGGATACTCCGATTATACAAAATCATAAGCTTGGGGAATGTTCAGACCAAATGCCTGTTGATAAAATGAGGTATCAAAGACTAGTGAGAAAGCTCATCTACTTATCTGACACTTGCCCAAACATTGATAACGTCAGAAGTGTAGTAAGCCAATCCATACATTGTCCTAGTGAAGACCATATGTGCACAGTAACTCGAATCCTCCGCTATCTAAAGTCATCACCTAAAAAAGGACTAATGTTCTCCAAGAATGACCATATGAATATTGAAGGGTACACGGATGCGGACTGGGCAGGGGGCAGGGAATATCTTGGATAAAATGTCTACCTCAGGCTACTTTACATTCGTGGGAGGAAACTTACTTACATGGAGGAGAAAAAAAAACAAAATGTAGTGGCATTGTCCAGTGCTGAAGCTGAGTTTCGAAGCATGGCTAAAGGATTGTGTGAGCTCCTCTGGCTTATAAGTTTGCAAATAGAGGTCGCTTTTCCTCCTGGTTCGGCAATGAATTTATTCTGTGATAACAAGGCTGCCATCGACATATCTCACAACCCAATCCAACACGCCCACACCAAGCATGTGGAGGTGGATTGACATTTTATTCAAAAAAAAACCCTGGATGAGAAGATCATTCAGTTTCCTTTCATTAAGTCTGAAGATCAGTTGGTGGACATACTTACCAAGGCAGTTTCCAGTAGAATCTTTTAGGACTCACTTGACAAGTTAGGCGTTAGAGATATCTACGCACCAACTTGAAAGGGAGTGTTGGCGTAAGTCATGTAATTAACAAAACCTTAGATGGAGGAATCCCTTCAATCAAGGGTCAAACATAATTATAGCCATAGATACTGCATAGACGGGAGAATAGCTTCTTGTACTATGCTCCTATGGAATGAATAGATGAAAATCACGGTTTGACATCTAGAGGGTGCTAATAAAATTATAATTAGACACTATAGTAGACCAGGTGGGATAATCACAACAAAGACTTAAATAGGTGTTTCCTTTCCCATTTTCACATTCCATGTAGAAACACAATTTTCAATCTCACAATCAAACAACTGTCAATATGCAGAGATATAATAGCTGAATTTAGTACTGAGCTTCTTAAATTTATGGCGTTCAGGTTGTCTTCATGACTACGCACTGCAACAAGGTCCCTTATATTCTAGATGTGAGCAAATAATATCATGTTCTGCAGACTATTGCTGGTTCTGCATCCTATGAAGTTCAATAAGACATTATCTTCATGCAGTGGCAGCACATGTATCTTCTTCATAGAAAGTGTGATTGTTTACTTACAATGTGTTTCCACACCTTTGATTCTATGTTAATAGGCTATAAACTAAAGATAAAACAGAGAGAAATAGTGAGATAAATAAGATGACATGTATACATTTTATCTGTAAATTACAAAAATTATACTATTTATATGGTTAGGCATAAAAATGGAAAAAAAATGAATTTACAATAACTACATCATTATATATGTATGGAGGTTATCATAGATGATCAAGGAAATTATGAAAATTCCGAGAAAGTAGTTACCGTACAACTTCCTTCTTCATGTTGATAATTCTTTGAGACCCTGCGACTGCATTACATATTGTAAATAAACTGAAGTCCACCAGAACTTGTACAGAAAGTTTAAAACAAGGATGAGGCATAGACAGATTGCGAGAAGGGGAATCATGGCTTAACTTGAACAAGAATTAAACCTTAGATGAACGAAATCTAATGTGGTACAATTAATATCACATGATTCAAGGATGCATAATGAACTCAAAAGCCTTCTGATATTTTAGTGAAAGACACTGATTTTTATGGTCTTATTGAGACCTTCTTTAGTGTTTGTCCCTCACTGGCCAGTGGGTTATAGAATTTATTTTAAAAGATGTCAAAGAAAAAATAAATTTAGTAATCAAAGCAGAAAGGGAAGATTATTTATAAATCCATTTTCTGTCAGTTTTGCTAAATTTGAATTTGGAAACTGCTATAGTATGATCTCAAGAACCAGAGACCTACAGTGCCCACTTGGCCCTTCAAAGAATGAATTTTGGCCAAAATCCCATCGGCTCGACTTCTTTTTTAGGTTCTGCTCAAAAGTTTATTTGCACCCAAAAAGGTTGTATTATTTGTTTATAACTGTTGCTCTTCATCAGAACTGGGTGAAAGCCAATCTTGAGCCTTTTGGACCTTGGGATGGTCTCTACTATCCATAAATTTGTACTTATTTCACATTTCACATTTTGCATCATCGCACTTCTATTTAAATACTGATAGATTCATTGGCAACATTATGTCTATTTACCAAACCTGAATCCAGACATCCACAATAGCTGCAAGCATTCTGTTCGTGTGAATCCTGCTTATAATCGTGAAATTTCTCGATTACATGACAAAACGGTATCACAAATAAAGTAACTAGTCGATTAAATTCTACTGACTAAAGGTTCAAATTACTGCTTCAGGAAAAAAAATGATGTATTTCACAAAGACTGGAGCATGATCTGAATTCCATGTTGAGGTTGAACTGTGAGAAAGTGAATAGGTGAGTGAACATAATTCGGTGACAGTGTAAACTTATGCTGTTGAAGAATCAATGAGAGAGCAATTTTCATTTCACTTGTTGCAAAATTGAGGCCAACACACGTATGGGGTCCGTAACCAAATGGGAGGAATGCCATGGAGTTATTCTTTGGTGCCTTAGCCACCCCTTCTGCAAATCTCTCTGGTTTAAAAAGGTGAGCATCCTCTCCCCATATTTCAGGATTTCTGTGGAGTGCGAGTGGTGGAATATGCAGCTCGATGTTTACTGGAAATTCGTACTTCCCAAATCTGACTTTGCTTTTTACTCTTCTTGTCATATCGAGCACAGGGCTGTACAGCCTTACAGTTTCATTGATGATCATGCTTACCTATATGAAACAAGAGCAGAATATTATGGAATAAGCCCTACTCTCAATTACCAGAGAAATATTAAGTCTAGAGTATAACTAGGCTCCATCAAGTCCAACATGGAGAAGGAAGTACAGTTATTTATGTATAACAATCAGCAAAAACAAGTCCTGATTCTGATTTTCTTACAGTTTTCATTCTGGCAATGCCTTCTGATGTTGGATTTTCATGGCCAAACAGTTGAAGCACCTCTTTTCTTGCTTTCTCTTGCCAATTAATGTGAATTGCTAACATAAGAATAATCCACGATAGTAAGGTACTGGTTGTTTCATGTCCAGCGATGTAGAATGTTTTACATTCATCAATCATATCATCTATGGAGATTCTATTTGTCCGATCAGCATCATGATGAACTGTTAGGAGTGATCCTAGAAAATCATTTCCAAAGTTGTTTGCTCGTCCGGACATCACTTCATCTTCTCTTTTCTTTATCAATGACAATACAGAATCTCGAAGTGACTGCCCAAGTTTTTCTGATTCAATGTTATCTTGTGACCTGAAAATATTTCTACAGCGTATGTGTTAAGGATCATGGCCTAATCCATAATAAGAATAACAAAAATCGAAAACAAGCAAAGCAAATACAGTTATATAATAGTTCATATTAAATATGAGAATTATGTCCATCTACCATTGCAGGTTTTCACTGTGATAGAGAAGAAGAATACAAGGGTTTTACACAACTCTCACACAAAAACTGCTCCCCTGATATCCTATATAGAGTAGGAATGTTACGTCTAAACGGGGTCCAGAGTGTAAGTGTAAGTTGTAGACTATATAAAAGGTAAATATGACAGCAGTTAAATTAAACACACACTTGCATAATAATAAACCATCAGAGAAAGCAAGAGAATACCTGTTGCTGAGAAGTTGAATTTTATTAGCATTTCGTCCCAATAAGACACTTAATTTGGTCATCAGTTCGAAGATGTTCTTCCCTTCCTGGTAACTGCTTCCAAAAGCTGTCCTAGAAATTACTTCTGAGGTCAGAATCTTAATTTCTGGCCATACTTCAATCTCCTTACTGTCATAATTTCTCCATTTCTCCAGCATAGCTTGCACACTCGAAATCATTGCTGGAACCATACCCTGATATAGAGGATGTCCACAAAGGTTAAAATTATACTGGCAGTGGTAGTATGCTTGAATAAGCTCGATCACAACCACCACATTTTTTACTACTCATTATTTTGTTGGAATAGACAGTAGAATTTCTGTTCACCATAACAGAATACCACAAAATTCTACCTTCAAACTCTCTCCATGAAAAGCATGGTCGGCCAGTTTCCGTTGCTTCGACCACTTCTGGCCTTCTGCTGCAACAAGCCCGTCTCCTATCAATTTTTTTAAATAACCCGTGACTTTCGTCTTCCCAAAAGTGCCATCTTTGTTGCCTAATATTTCCTTAACCAGCTCCGGTTCACTAACAATTATTTGAGGTTTGTGACCCATCCAAAAAAGAAAATTACTTCCTGTTCCAACAGATTAAAATAAAAATGAGCAATTGCAATTGATGTATTAGTAACCAAGACCAAGTGCGCAAAAAGGTAAGACCTCCCCTCCCAGTTTTTTCCAGAATGGTGTTTAAAAAAGTATAAATTAAACCCAAAAAAAAAAAAAGACAACCCTTATGAATAATTGTATATGAAAATAATCTAAAGAAATTAAATAAAAAGAAAATCTTGGAGATTAGAGAGATGATTAGCATATGTTCAGTAGTAAAGATTGTTAATTACCATATAACTTCATCCATGAATAGAAGTGAGGTTGAATTCTAGGAAATAAATCGTGCGACAATTCCATGGGAACACTGGCGGCTTCCTTCGTCAAGTTCGTAATCTCTTTGGTGTTTCCATGTAAGAACCTGTAAGAGGGGCCTTTGAGCCCCTGTGATCGCATTGTGTGTTGCAAATGAACTGGAATCCACCATAACTTGTACAGAAAGCTTAAACAAATTGAAAGGATTAGGCAAAGACAGACTGTGAGAAGGATCATGGCTTAATATAACGAGAATAAATCTTGTTCTGCAATCAATTTTGTAAACAAGAATCAGGGGAGTATGCTCAACAAGGAGTAAAGATCATGGTATGGCAGTTGATATAACCTGTACCATATGATACACCACAAAAGTCAAACTTTATGGTGGACGAGTTTTGGTTGCATTAATTATTGCTTCCTTCTTTGCTGATTCCAGGAAGTCACAAGTTTTTAAGCTACAGAAGAACATTCAATGATCAAACCAGGAAGGGACACGTGCTGACCCTAGTCTTGTCATTGCCTTTTGAAGAATAAAATAACAGACTCCACTCAACTCGACTCGACGTGATAGATACTTCAATATATTCCTTACTTTATAATATTAGAAAATTGATCCGGAGTTGTCGCGTGGACTTGTATATATTGTTGAACCACGTAAATCTTGTGGCTTTGGTCTTGCTCGTTACTTCTTTCATGATTAGTCTTTTTGTGTATCACTAATTTCACGAAGAGATAAAACATACTAATCAAGTTCTGTTTGGAAGGTTTTTGTTTGATACATTTTGTGTAACAATTGATGGAGGTCCTTTGTGAGTTACTATCAGATTAATTAAATTGAAAAAGGCATCTATGACTCGTGAAAAAGGTATGGAGAGATATTTGTGCGAGTTTGAATGGAAACTGTTGGTATGAATGTGAGATTTTCCTTCAATATGTGTCAAGAGGGCACTGCGGAATGAGTCCTGCAATCGAGAAACTAATACCACGGACATATGGTGAAGATTGGTACCGATGCGATGTGTGTCAAGGACACTACAGAAGAAGTCCATCTAGTCGAGGAACTAATGCTAGGGGCATTGGGTAATGATCGGTGCCATGAACTACATCTCACATTTTCAAATATGATCATCAAGTCCCAACAACACAATGGCCAAAGCTGTAAAGCAACAAATGTACAGTCACACGTACCCACATTCCACAGAGTGGTCGCGCAAGCACGGAGCCACAAGCATAGTGCCAAAAAGCCTAAGGTGAGGAGGCAAAAGGTTGGGATCCAGAAAGGCCAAAGGCATGGAACCGAAGGTATGGCCAATAATTAGAAGCCAACTGTGAAGGCAAAGGAGATTAGATAGTGATGGTAGAACAATTAGTAATCTCAAGAGGAGCAAACTAAGAAGGTTCTTGAAGCCGAAATAGGAATCATGAAAATATGTTTTGTATTCTCACTCTCATTTGCGGTTGCAGTGCAGAAAATCAAAGAATAATTGTATTCACAGGGGAATTATTGATTGAAAGCATGCAGTCATTCTTTAAATATATTTGAAGTATATGAATATCCTGTTGACATTGATTAAATATCCAGTAGTTCATACTCCGGAATCTTTCGAAATCTAAGCCATGAACTGATAGAATTTCCAAATGCTCGTAGCTGAAGATTTGTACATGTTCGAGATGGTGCTTACTATCAACAGTTAATCGAAAAATTCACAATGAATGAAGCAAGACCTGAACACCTTTTTCGGGCTGAGCCGTGAGTACCTGAAAAGGTACATGAACATAGTTTGGAGATAATGAGAACTTATAACGTTGAAGGATCATCGAGAGTGTAATCTTGGCTTCATTGGCCGCAAAGTTTAAGCCCACACATGCTCGAGGTCCATAACCAAATGGTAGGTATGCCATGGAGTTATTATTTCCAACTTTTGCCAATCCTTCTGCAAATCTCTCCGGTTTGAAAAGGTGAGCATCTTCTCCCCATATTTCAAAATTACGATGGAGTGCCAGAGGTGGAATAATCAAATCTATATTATCCGGAAGTTCGTATTTCCCCAATCGGACATTCTCATATATGTGTCGTGAAATAGAGACAACGGGGCTATATAGCCTTAGTGTTTCATAAATAATCATGGTCACCTACAAAAACATGTAACAGTCATATGTTAGTTTCATGTGTGTATCAATGACAGGACTTTTATCTTAATTTCTTACAGTTTTCAGTCTAGCAATGCCCTCTGAGTTTGGATTTTCTTGTCCAAATAGTTCAAGCACCTCTTTTCTTGCTCTCTCTTGCCAATCTGTGTGAATCGCAAGAAGAAGAATACTCCAGCATAGTAAACTATAAGTTGTTTCTTGTCCAGCAAAATAAAATGTCTTGCATTCATCAATAAGATCAACTACTGATATTCTGTTTTTCTTATCCATGTCATGATGAACTTTTAGGAGCGATCCAAGAAAATCAGTTCCAAAGCTATCTGCTCGACCTGTCTTTACTTCGTCTTCTCTCATCTTCACTATTGCCATGATCGAATCGTGGAGCAATTGCTCAGTTTCATTTGCTTCAATGTCATTCTGCGATCGAATGAGTTTTCTACAATATTTCAGAGCAAATTAACAAAATACATTACGGCAAGTTAGATTGACTAGATAGTACTGAACTGTAATAAAAAAGAAAAAGAAACTAAAATCATGATCAAAATACTATCAAATCTTGTCTATTATGGTCACTGAAGGGGTAAAGCTTAATATGAAAAATAAAAGTTCAGTGAACAACTAAATACTATTCTTATGGCTATATAATTGATGAAATTAACACTAAAACTGAATGAAAATACAATCGTATAATAAAAGAAAATAGAGAGCAGAAGCATACTCGATGCCAAAATATCGAATCTCATGAAAGTTTCTGGAAATTATAACACACAGTTTTGTTAGCGTCTCAAATACTTTTCTCCCTTCCAAGTAACTGCTACCAAAAGCTGTCCTGGATATCACATCTGAGGTCAGAAACCTAAATTGCTCGCACACATCAATCTCTTTGCCTTTAAATTTTCTCCATGTCTCCAACATAGCATCCGCACTTGCGATCATCGAAGGAACCATATCCTGAGAAATCGATATCGAGGTATGTGAAAATTCTAGTTATGGTGTAGTCAAATATGCTTGATTAACAATATAGATTCAAGGCTACATTTGGCACGTAGTACTTAACACTACTATGGATGAGAACATTAAATACCAATGTTCTATACCTTTAAACTCTCTCCATGGAAAGCGTGGTTGGCCAATTTCCGCATCTTCGACCATTTTTCACCTTCTGCTACAACTATTCCTTCTCCTAACAACTTCTTGAAATAACCTCTGAGTTTAACTTTTCCATATTTACCTTCTTTATTGATCAGGATTTCTTTAACCAGCTCAGGTTCAGAAACAACAATTTGAGGTATAGCACCATCCCACATAATAAAATTTTGACCTGATCCAATAAACGACTTAAATGAGCAATTGATGAAGGTTTTGTTAACAGCAATAATGAAAAGAACGAGGTCAGAAAACAAGACAAGGAAAGACACAAATTTAAGGTTGTTTTCCCTATCTATATCCAGTTTTCACTATAAAACCGGCCCCTATGAAATTCTTTGTACAATCAGAATATTAGAGTGATCTATAGTCGAGGGGATAATTGCAGGCTCCACACAGTGCAACAGATGTACGAATCAATATGAAGAGAGTAAGTAGAATATGTTACCATATAATTTCGTCCATGAGTACAGGTGAGGCTGAATTCGAGGAAATAGATCGTGAGATGACAAATCCATGGGACTGCTTCTGGCTTGTTTCTTCATCTCTATAATCTCTTTGGTGTTTCCATAGATGAATTTGTAAGCAGGGCCTTTAAGTCCCTGCGATTGCAATATATTTTTCACGCGAAACGGAATCCACCATAAATTGTAGAGAAATCTTACTGGAATTAAAAGAATGAAGAACAGACAGATTGAGAAAAGACTGATCATGGCTTCAAATAGACAGATTGGGAGAAGAAAACAGTCATAGACTGATACTGAAGTTGCTACTATCTACTATGGATTTGGATGTTAGGTAATATTAGGCTGATAAGAATGAGGAAATCTAAGGACAACTCCAAAGGTTGCACCGAATTCCCATTTTGCACCAAATATTCAGTGCAATCTCAATCGAACCCAACACCATTTTTTTGCAAATGAATGGTGCCATTGTCGTCTTTGCCCTTCTTTTCCATTTTACACCAATTTTTGTCAAGGTTATTTGTGTAACTTTCTTGTTATACAATAAATTTAAATTCTTTATTATAATTATAATTATTATTTTTAATACTATTATTATTGCTATTATTTAATATTTTCTTAGTTGTGGGTTTTCTATTAATTGTACCATTCATTAAATTTATTATTGAATTCAATATTTTCGTTAACGAAACGTAATTATTTTTTTAATAATTTATGAAGTAGTAAATTAAATAAAAAAATAATTTTTCATATAAATAAATTATCAAGAATGAAAAAAATGAAGAAAATAATTATACATCGTTCCATTTGGTGTAATGAGTTGGAGATGATTTTCAATTTGATGTAAAATTTAATGTAAAATGGTATAAAATTTATTTGATATAGAGTTGGAGATGGCGTAAGGAATAGGGGAAAGCTGGAAAGACAAAATATTTAGCAGATTGCTTGGATATTTTATATTTTCATGATCTCATCAATGACGATGAAATTGAGTATAAAATTAGAAGTCAGGCGGGGCATGACAGGTAAGTAGATGTCATTTTTTATAGCCGTATTTGATAAGAGGAGGACTTGTTCAAGTGTGGGTTCTTAATCGTTACATAATTGTACTTACTTCGTTCTCTATATCTATTTGAAAGGATCCTAAGGAAAAGGTGGCATGTAATTCTTTCGAGCTTATCTAGGTTGATTTGGAGGATGACACAGGAGTTGAGTAATCAGAGGGTTGGCAAGATGGTCAAGTCGCTTGTGGGCTCATTGGCTCTATTTATTTGGGATCAACCGATTGATGGCTTTGAGTCGAGTCAAGCTCACTTATTTTAGAGTTGAGCCGACTTGTTTAGATCACTTTTGGACTTGTTTTACCATCTTCTCAAAAAAATTGCTAATTTTTTGGACTTATTTTTTAAATTTATTTAAAACAACAAGTTGGTTCGTTTGAGCTTGTGAGGTCCACGAGTAAAAAGACCGAGCCAATCTTAAGATTTGAACATGATAACACACCAGCCGAGCTCGAGTGTATCGTGTTGGGAAAAGCGATTGTTACCGTCACAAAATAATTTTTCATGTTAGATTGCCAAGAATTCATGAACCAAAGTGGAAGCATACTTGAATCAGACATGGTTAGTGCAATATATGAATCCTGCGATTTTTTTAGTCTTCTAGATCAATACATTATTCCTTTATTTCTCTTTGATGATGAGAGTCAATGAATCCTGCGATTTTTTTTGTCTTCTAGATCAATACATTATTCCTTTATTTCTCTGTGATGATGGGAGTCAGAACAATTATTTCCCTTTGATGATGAGAGTCAGAACAAAATGAACAATCACCTATGATCCGGGGACCATAACCGTATATATAAATACTAACGATCTGTTAACATAATTCAACCCATCATGAAATTAGGAATGGGCATAATCTTTACACATAAAGGCCCACACTTCAATTAGATGCTTTAAAATCCAAAATAACAAAACCTTATTATATCACTTTAAATGGGTTTAACCAAAATTGATAGCCTATAATTTAATACACAATTATTCACATATAAACCCACATGATCGATTAAAAACCTTTACATGTCAGGCTCCAGGTGTCATGTTTTAAGTAGCATGGTACATCTTGATTCTTAAAAACAGCTAGTAGTTCTTGGTTTGAGCTTGTTTGAGTTGACATCGAGGATGACATAGGAGTTGAGCAATCAGTGGATAAAAATCTTTTAAAATTCATTATATCAACGAGATTAGTTTCAGGCCCGGTTATGGAACGAGACAAGTGAGGGCCGCATCTCAACCCAACATTAGAGAGAGCTTCAAATTTGTTTTTTTTTTTTTTTTGGGGGAAATCATACTTACCCAATTTAAAAATAATATTTCTTGATATACATAAAATATCATTATAAATACTGTTTCCTATAATTACTCCTATACACCTTTTGTAATTGAAATATAAACAAGAGCACATTAATCTTGCATTAATTGCATCTTCATTTCAATAGCTATTTCATTAAAAAATCAGAGGACGGTCACCACAACTTTGGGTTAAGGGCCTGATTGAATCGGTTCATCATCTTGAAGAATCAATTTTCGTTTTCAAAATTTGGGGATTTCTTTTGGTATTAAGATGTTTAAAAAATCAAGATAATATCAGTGTGTGATCTAATCAAATCGTTGATGAAGATTTTCTACTTGATCCATTACAACAGTTTACGAGGTAAATTAGTTACTATGTTATTGGAGTGTATCAATTTCTGACATTATTTTTTTCATAGCATGAGAATAAGAACATAATCCACGAGAATAACAACATTAAAATTCTTAACAATTCAAACTTAACTGGCTAATACTAATCCACGAATCAAATATTATTCTCCTTAATCACTAATTTTTAGGTTTTTCATTCATAATATGGTTCTCACTTGTCCGAAACAACTTTTTCTTGATACCAAAACTCATAATTTTACTCGATCTACATAACAAGCCCGGAAATCTAACTCTATAAGTATTTAATTATTTCGATCAAGTAACATTGAAAATAATAATTTCCATTTACTTCCCCTCATCCCTACAAATTTCAAAAAAATCACTAAAAGAGATTCAAACATTTTAAAATTCGCAATATAATTTTTTTATAAAAATGCATAATGTTACACCTTTTGTACTTGCCCTTTGTAGTAGGACCCCTGGACAAAGCAAACTTCATATAGGCCAATGTCGCTTCAAATATTATCTTCCTTCGTGAAAAACTGTTTTGTCGAAAAAAATCTATGATTCTCATATACATAATGCATTATGGTTTCTAATATGATGAAGTGAATAACAGTAACAACAGTATGTCAATTTTGAAACTTGTGCATCACCATATCATCGAGTAGATCCTCCCAAATCATCTCGATATCACTCGAGTATACACTCTTGAGAGCGCAAACCTTCCAAAGCATCTCAAACCAATTTTGATCAAAATTATGACACGTTTTCCAAATTTTTTGAACCAGATGTGATATCTGTTTGGTTGTTTTACATCCAGAAGAAACATTTTATGTAACAATTGTTGTTGTATATGGAATTCCTTCACGTCAAAGAAGTGACAAAAGTAGAATGCATGAAAAAAGCTTTATGCGGCTGGTTCATAGAAATGTGTCTTCTTCATGTTTGACTTTTGATCGGTGCTTCAATATCCTCTTTCCACCATTTCGATCCTGGATACACTTCTTCACCGACCGAAGAAGTGTCTATACAATGCCGAGTTTTGATGGACTCTTAGGGAACTAATCATTTCCTCAATGAGGAGTGAATCTTCATTTTTGTCTGTTTAAATTGACATTTTTAAAGATTACTATCAAAACAACCACATCAAAAATTCATGAGATATATGCAATCATGATGCACAAGGAAGATTGCCATCAAAACAAATTTTGTGAGTCTAATTAAGGAAGAGTTGTGTGAGGTTTTGTTTGGAAAGATTTAGGAGAGAGATCTTTAATTCAATTTTTAGGATTGTTCCATAAATCAAGCTAATTTCTTTATTTTGCTTTATTAAAAATTATTCATTCTTACTACAAATTAAATGTACTTTTAGAATTAAAAAAAGAAAGGAGTGTAGTAAAAATGGAATTAGAATTTGGGTAGTAGTGCCCGGAGTAATTTGCACTTCTTTGTTAACCTTGGAGCCATCGCCCGGTCATTCTTGCCCATATCCAATAAGAAAGGTATTTTTTTATTTTTTATTTTTAATGTTTTTAGCTTGATCCCGGTTCCAAAATTAAACCAATCACAGTCAAAGACCAACAAAATTTTCGAATCCAATTAATAAAAAGATTTTAACATTTTACACTTTTTTTCCAACCCAAATCACATTTGTCATGTTGAATTCAAACCACACGGCCATACCTCAACCTTCAATTGCTTCGCCGGTTCGTCCCTACCAGCAATCTCCAAGCTCCAATCGGATATTGGATGGTTATCGCACCAGTCACCATTGAAAAATTTTTGTTGATTGAATATATTCATTGTTTTTCACGCACATTGAGTTAGACCATCCTCTCACTTTTGCTTAATTTCTCTTTGAAGTGTTTGATGTTTTTCAAAGCAGTGCATTGTGTCATTTCATAATTTTTGCTCAAGTCCTACTTCTCAGGTAAGAAATGACTTGCCCTTACTTACTTATTAACGTATTGGAAATGATTGACGTCTTGTCTACTTATATGATTGCGGCTTTTTAGCTTATATAATTGCATTGTAATATTACACCCTTGTCGAATTATATTAGCTTTTGTTAGCATTTAATTGTAAGTTCAATTGTTCGGTCACATGTAGTAATTATGTTGAAAACTTTAATTGTACATGGTTGATATGTTTTATTATTATTATTTTAAGGTTAAACATTGGACATTAGTCATATACCACGCTTCCTAAATGTGAGTTTGGGGCTCACAAAGAAAAAGGAAATGAAATGATGTCATTAATTTAAAGTCAAGGAGGAGATATTGAGAAGTACTTTAACAGCAACAATATGAGTAAATTGATTGAGAATGAAGACGTGATTCAATCTACTGTGTAAATGAAACAAATGAGAAGGAAGAAAAGGATGTTCAATGTAAAAATTTTACTTTTATTTCAAGTTGTTTAAAACATCAAAAACTTTGACTAAAATTGGCCAACTAAGGTAATGATGGGTACAAAGATTGACATAATTTGCACATATCTTTTAAAAGTCATGAATTAAATGAAGAACATTTACATTGCATGACTAGTCAGAGGAAAACAGGCTTCGAATAAAAAATACAATTGATAAAAGCGTGCAATTGGTGATCGATGTGGAAAGAGAATATTGGAGAGAGGTGTTAACGAGGATAATAGCTATTGTGAAAAGATTCGCTAAGAAAACCTTGTCATTTCGAGGAGATGATGAAAGATTTCATGTTGAGAACAATGGATTATTATTGCAAATGATAGAAATTGTTGCTGACTTTGATCAGATTACAATTGTATTTGCATAAAATTGATTAAGGCTTATTTTCAGTCAACTACGTCACAAGAAATATTGAAAGGATTGATTATATTATCAATTGAGTAAGAAAGCTTTGAACAATAAGATTATATGAATTTGATTAATTGTTTTGCCTCTAAAACCGCAAGGCAAATAGTATTTAATTGATCGTTTGGAACATTGTCGACTTTGTTGTTTGACTATAATATACATTTTTTTGTATAATACATTTTGTTTATTATCTTACTATTAAATTATTAGTTAACAAGCTAACAATTGATTTCATTTATGAAGTTTGCCAGAGGCCCCAAAAATCACTGGCCGGCAATGGTAAAATTATATGAGAAGATATAGTTATTTGAAAGCATGAAAAAGTTGGTAGATCACATACTTAATATAGTTTTATGTAAACTATTTGTCAAGAGTTGTTCATATGATAGTTGAGTATTGATGAACATACCTAATGCATCAAAGAAATTGTTTTCACATCATATACCTTAGATTCGATTTCAAAAATCATGAACTGTCGATATAAATTCGAAATATCAATCTCGACATTTCATAGCTGTCTGGATATGCATTTTAATGTCTTCCTAACCAATTTGAATATGTCCAGCGAAAATTATTTAAATATGCATCGTGCATACATTTAAACCACAATACATTTAATTTGTGCAGCATCTTACCATTTCATTTTGCTTGTGTTTAGATATGAATGAATATTTGAGATTCATTGTGTTGCATGAGGGAGATTTTGTGTTAATGAATGCTTGATTTTAGTTATTAATATGCATGACATCTAATGTAGTATTATATTGTTACTATTTTTTGAATGTAAGCCATTAGACTCGTTGGTACTACTAGTTTGACGACCCAACTTAGTAATTTATCTTCATTCACCGGTGAAAACATTTCTTATGATATTCATGTGCATATCATTGAGCATTTAATATCGCGCATATCATTCTACTACAAATGACATTGGAAATAATACAGGTCATATAGTTAAAATGTCAGTCTCGATAGTTTGCTATTGAATTTCTCGACAGTTCGATCAGTGTGTTTAAACAGAATCATCCATGAAAGTAATTTCTCGAAAGTACTTGAAGATGCAAATTCCATACATTAAGTTAAAAAATTGGATATACAACTTTTGAAATAAACTTAACACTACGACAATTAACCTAAAAAGCATAACGTAAATTGAAACAACCAGTTTTGTTCAACATCCTTCACACATCATGCATCATCGACAAATGACATGTCACTTTCATTCTCTTCTATCTCCTCGTTAGAGCTAATGACGACAATAAAACCATAGAATTTTGGTGGTGTTAAGCAAGTAAGGACACCACAAAACCACATTCAAATATAAAACAAATATTCAATAAAAAAAGGGGAAAACTATAGCAGTGATAAAACGACAAAATTTCGAGACAATAAACCACATTCAAAACTAAAATCTAATTTTCAATTAAACCCACCACATATTAGATGCCACTTACAACATTCTCAATTGAAACATCAATGGGCTGTTCTCTTTGTATTTCTATTTTGTGTTTTGAGTTTTAAATTCATTCTGAGTTTTGTGTTTTGAGTGTCCATTTTGAGATTGTTGAAAATGTGTTCTTTTTGACATTTTGAAAAATTGTTTTGAAAATACAAAAAATGCATTTTGAAAATTTTGACTTGATTATAACTGAAAACACTCAAAACGAATGAGATTGTTGAAAACGTGTCATCTTTGACATTTTGAAAAATTGTTTTGAAAACACCAAAAATAAGTTTTGAAAATTTTGACTTGATTATAACTGAAAACACTCAAAACGACAAATTTATCGTTTTGTGTTTTCTTTATAAATTTTTAACTTATTTTCAAAAACGCGTTTTCGAAAATGGGAAAGAGAACACGTTTTCGCTATTTTGAAAAATTGAAAACAGAAAATGATTTGAAAATTGTAATGAGAACATGCCCTAAAGTTTTAGGAAAACATACAAAATTTTCAAATAAAATCAAAACACTATATAGCACAAGCTTAGTTCCTTATAGAATAGAAGAAAAATATACCTCGTACTCCAAAATAAAGTGAAAAACGACTCCAACCAATGCTACGGATGGCAAAATAACTCGTTCAATCCGATACCCGCGAAGTTCCTTCCCAAATGGGGTGGGGATTACCCGCCTAACCGGGTAAAGGGATGGGATGGGGCGAGAGTCATTACCCCAAATCGGATACGAAAAACATAGTCATCGTCCCATTATTCGCTTCAGTTAAAGTTAATTTCAAATTTAAATTTTTTATAAAAAAAAATAAAAAAAAATTATCCTTTGTAAAGAAGACATGAGTTGTTCTTGACAAATCACCAAATAATAATAATAACTAAAAACATAAAAAAAAAATAAATAAATAAAAAACCAAAAAAAAATAAATGGGTCCATAAATGGGCGGCCCGTCCCGTCTCGTTTAGGACGAGGCAAGATGACAAAAATATCCTACGGAACGAGGGTGAGAATGGTCGACCCGACCCATACTTGCCATATTGTCATCCCTAACAAATGCCTCAAAAACTTGAGAATTGAATTTTTTTACTCCGATATGTTTCGTTTTAGATTACAAAGAATACGATGGGTTAGGATTTCTACCGAGATAGGTTGTAGAGAAGGAGATCGAATATTCGATTGTGGCGTGGGTGGTGGTTTTAGAGAGAATTTCTTTGTTTTTTTATTTTTATTTTGCTGCTATAAAAGAAGAAAAAGACGAGAAATCCAGAAGGTCTGGTGTGAGGTTTTCATACATGGGGGTGGGTGGGGATGGAATTTGGGTAAATTTTCAAATTTTGGTGCACTTTTTTCAACATGTCAAATCACTCATTAATTTAGGACATGCATGAAATTTTATCATTTCCAAGGGATAAAATATTCAAGAGTGACAAATGTGACAATATTTGTGGAAAGTGACATTTTTGCAAATGAATTAGTGAATTTTGACATATGGTGCAATTTCCCTTACCTCAAATAAGTATTCTAGCTAAAATATGACTAACTCAAACTTCATTTTTCAAACAATTATTGTTATCTTGTGGTGGGTGATGTTCAGGTTGACCTGAAAATCAATTAAGTGAATATGTTTAAAAACACTTATCTATTAAAAGGGAGGACATAAGCTATATGTCCAATATACCCCTATTTAATTTAATTTTATTAACATTATTTTTAACATATTTAGTTATATGCTTAATATACTAGTATTCAATTTTAGTTTTGTTAATAATTAATTAATAATATTAATTCAATTTATTCAACATAAAATTTTAAAAAAAATCTTTTTATTTTCCATTTGTCAATAATTCCCTATATTAATCTTTTTAATATTATATTAATTATTATTAGCAGCTTTTATTATAAAAATATAACTTAAGTTTCTTCATTCAGTTGAATTAGTCAATTTAAAAAGATAACATCCATATTCCCTTATTTAAATGGATGTTTCATTTGGTTGTTTCTCACATATCATAACAACTAAATAATATATTTAATGTAATAAATTTAATGCATATAGAATGTTTCTATATAATTTGATAAAAATTTAGTTTATGTTATATTTACCATTATTTACAAGTTATTTAATTGGTAGTTGCATATGTATCCCCAAGATATCTAAGTTTAAATAAAAACAGAATATCAAATGATAGGGTAATTATATTCCCACCTAAATTTTTAGTAACTACACAACATTATAATTGCAATAAACATTTATAATATTTGCTCATTTTTCGCACTTAAATCCATAGGGTAATTATATTCCCACTAAAATTTCCATTAACTACACTACATAATAACTGCAATTAACATTTATAATATTTGTTCATTTTCACACTTAAGTCCTCAATTATTTTTTTTCATATTCTTATCATTATATGAAACTAAATAAATTATTATAATGTTATAAAATTTGTTGAAATTTTAAATCATCCACACACAACATTAACAGATTAAAAATTCCAATATATGGAGAGACTGTACGATGAAAGAAGATGATAGAGTTTGTTGAGGCTACGTTCAAGTGAAAGGGATTGGGAGATGGCTATCTTTATACTCCTTCCGTCCCATTTATAGATGTCCACTTTCCTTATTTTCTTATTCCAATTATATAGTCTTGTTTCTTTTTTAAGAATATTTTTTTTTGTTTGTTTACTAATATACAATTATTTCTTTACTAATTCCAATAATAATTTACTACTAGTTATTGATAATTAAATGTGGGTAAATTAGAAAAATTTTTGGCAAAAATTACTTTTCCAATAATATTAAATAAAATTTCTTAATCAGTGTGAAAAACAAAACAAACCTATGTAAATGAGACGTAATGTAAATAAATAAGATGAGAGACGATTGCTGCTTTGTGTTAGTACATACACTATGTAATAAACATAATTAAGATTATTATAGTTATAAAAATCAACATTTCTCATTCTAGAACTGTTTTCAATAAAAGTTATTTGTTGTTGGTTAAATGTAAGAACTGTTGTTAATAAAAATAATTTGTCGTGAGCTCTCAAAATACAAAAATGACCTAGACGATGCTTATTTATGTGAACGTATTCAAATTTTTTATTATGCTAAAAAGATAATGTAATTCTTTTTTCTCTCTATTTTTATTTTTTTAATTCTTTTAGTAATTTCCATCTAAATGATGAACATAAGTTAGTTATAAGTTGATGAGTTTGCGAAGTTTTTTTTTTTTTAGCTTGGTTTGCATTTCAATTTAATTTTTAATATCATGGAATTAATTGTATGAAATTTTTATTTTAGATTTATCTATTACCACGAATCATCTTAATTTTGTGTGTGTGTATCCATTTGGGGGTGTCTTAAGCACGTGGCAGCTTTACGGTATTATTATCTCATCATATTCATGTAAATTTGCATCAATTTTTTTTATTCATATTTACGAATTTGTGGAGCCTTCTTTGATGGACATCTATATGTCTAATCTCTTCTACCAATGTGACTCATCTTTGACTTGACTGTTTATATTTTTAATATTTTTAATTTTATGGTTTTTATTTAGCTGTTTTATTATTTATTAAAATGTGATTTAATAATAACTTTTAGGAGAGATGATGGGACATTAGCATATGTGTAATTATATTGAATTTTAGCAATTAGGATTTTGTTAAAAAAGTGAATAACCACCACTTTGTATTGATTTTTGACAGATTTTTATATTAAATAAATGATAAATTTATTTTTTCATATTTACCCAATTTTCGATTTTAAACAAATTTTGAAGTGTTTATTATAAATAGCATATATCGCTGCATCATATTGGTATCTAAGTACATTCACATTCTTGACAAAGACGTGTTGTGTGATATTATATTTATATGATATGTCCTATATTTGCTATATGATTTTTTCAATATTGATAAATAAATTATTAAACTGATATATGCATGACTTCATTATTTTGTATGCTAGAAACATCACAGATGAATACATCATCGTCGAAAGCACTAATAGAAACGATGTCTGATTCATCAATAGATCAACAAAATGAATCAGGCCGTCAGATTAATGTGAAAAATATTAACTTTTTTTGGTTTTGTTAATTGTTAATTTATATTTTTGTTATCATTTCTTAATATTTTTAATATTTGTAGGATTGATGTCACCAAATAAAAATTGTGATTCTATCTTTATAAAACAACTGAATGCATTTGAAGAAGAGTGTAATATAAAATTATCCATATTTCGAAAAGGTTCCATTGAGATCTACGATAAGAACGATCTCATTGAAGTTTTAAAATTAATCATGTGATGGAGATGTATTATATAATTCTAGAATTAGTCAATACTTTTTTTTTTTATATAGAAGTTTCACTATTAGATTAATATGTTATTTTTTTATAACGTTTTTAGGGAAGTAATTTTCAAGTTACGTTGTTTAAGGATACAATCGATAAATTCTTTTTCATGCTTGAAAAAGGAAAAATATACCGACTTCGAAATGAAAAAAATAAGGGCAATCAACCATTATTCAACATTTTCGTATTATATACATAGTTTCATAAAAACTTGTACACACACACATGTATTTGAAAATGTGCATTTAGTCATTTGATTTACCTTTGTACCTAAATCGAATTCAATCTCATCTGAATTTTTCGCAATTCATCCACGACATTTGGTATATCTTTCTTCATTTTGTAGATTGCTTTTCGGATAAACATGCAATTATCCAGGGGCGGATCCAGGGACGGGCCAGCCTCTGCTACAGCCCGTCCCTCCAGCCCAAATCCTAAGTTTAAAAAAAAAATATTAGTAAAAAAAGGTTGAGAAGATGGAGGAAAGCAGGAGGGGTGGCCTTGGTGGTGCATGGCTTATGGAATCTAGCCAAGTACACGGACCTGATTACCGAGCCAAAAATTGAGGAGGAGAAGAAGATGATGAAAGCACGACCTACCAATTCAAATACAAATTAATTATAGAATTAACTAGACTTGAAACCTTTGAATTATTGTTATAGTTTCATTTAATATGAATATATTACTTTAATATATTATTTTCCAACAACTATATGCCTAGGGACGAATTTAGGATAAACCTAAATAACACATTTGGAACTTGCGCAGTTGTTGAAGTTTCTAGGAGTTACGAAGGAAGTTTGAAGCTTGTTTTGGTCATGGGTTGAGAATGAGAATTAATCTCCGTCGTTATATGTATAAAAAGTACTAATATGGAAGAAGTTTTTCTTGTTTTGCCTATATTCTCGTTCTATTTAATTCTGTTGATAATGAATATTGGTGCATATCTTTAATCTAGTTTGACGATTCCACGTATCAAAATTACCCATAATTTATCGATAATTCATCTTATTTGTGAAGATGGACTGCACTTAAATTTCTTCATTTTCATCAATAGTTAAGAGACAATCATCACTTTGGAACATGCAAAAATTACCCATATTGTTGACAATCGAAGTGAAAAATGGGAGGATCTATATCTTCTCATTATACTAACTTTTGAACTCGAGTAATAACTGGACAACTTGAAAGTAAGGAAAATCGACACAGCAAGTGAGACCGCCAGGGAATGCAGAGAGAGAGAGAGAGAGAGAGTCAACTAAAAATATTTTTTTGTATAAAATTATAATAAGTTAGGCTAATTTGCATCTTCTAAATGCAACTTGGTCCTTAATAAACAAATTCTTCTTATTTGTTTAACTAGTTCTCGAATAGTTTTCTAATGGTGAGTCCATCTATCGAGTCCGTACCACATATAATAAATTGTTCTAATATTCTTGTTTCTTTTAAAAAAGTTTTTGTATGAACTTAATAGTAATGTTGTTGTGATTATCAATGGCTTGATACTTTTTAGAGGATTCTCTTTCAATATAAACACTAAACAATGTTGGTTTATCATCAAATGCCCTACTAATTCTTCCCAAACAAAATCCTCTTATCCTTCGACACGTTTCAATTAGTTTCTCGTGGTGGGCACTGGGTCCTCCCCTCTATACCAACTATTGACACCCATCACAGGTAATAAATTATTCTACTATGCAATCTTTTCAAAAGCTTGGTAAATATTCTAAGGGGGATGGTGACTTGACTAAAGTGACGAAAAGAATCATTGAATTTTTCTGAAAAAAAATTCTTATCTGGTTGAACCCAATATTTCACTCCTGTTAAAAAAAAAAAAAATCTTATCTGCTTGAACCCAATATTCTACTCCCGTAAATTGTTTTCCACCTCTTTCGTGATCATGTAGGGAATGGTGAAACTCCACACATCTCTCAGGTATCCACTGTGGATCAACTTGCTGATTGCCTCACCAAACTACTACCAATGCACGACTCCAACTACTTTGGTCCAAGATTGGTGTTGTTGACGACTACATCTTGACAGAGCATATTAGAGAATAAACATGACTCTACCATCACTTGTTTTTATGATCCTAAAATGTTTTAATTTAGTTGAAATGCGAGTCATAGTATCTTAATTTTCCAAGGACTTTACAATGATTTTTATATATATTCTACTCATTTCAATAAATGAAATTGAGTTGCCATTGTTCTTTCTCAAACTCTTCTCTACATTAATAATTATAACAATTCTGATGGTGCAGCTATTGAATCCAATGACGAGTAGTGCACATATGGTGATTGAAGGTTGTGGTGGTGATGGTGAAGGTGAAGGTGAAGGTGAAGGTGAAGGCCGTGACGCTTATGTTATAAATTTTGAATGTGTAGCAGCTAAAAATGGAAGAAAGAAACTCGAATGGAATAAAGACTCTTATACTTTCATTTCTTTCTTGCTACTAAAATGATTAAAATGCATGATTGTTTATAATACAAAATGAAAGAAAATTAAAGAATAAAAAAATAACAGAATCTGAAACTATATACAAGGCGCTAGAAATTTAGTTATGTGTAACAATTTGTAACCAACTTTTCTTCTATCCCTTTTCTAGAATGTCCAGCTGCCTATCTTCTGGGTGATTCCTGTTTTGGTTCGTTGGGAGCAACTGCCAACGAGTATGTATATTCCTTTCCAATTTTCTTGTGCCCAACTCAGTTGACTTTCCCTCCATTTGATCTACTTCGGCCTCTCTTTCATTCCTATTTCTCAATAGCCCCCCACAAGATGGAGAGTAGATATCTACTATTCCCATCTTGAACATACATGAATAAAAATTTTGAGAGCCTAAGCTCTTGGTAAGAATGTCTGCCACCTGACATTTGCTGGTCACATATTCGATTGAAATGCTTCCTTCTTGAATTTTATCCCGAATTAAGTGGCAATCTATCTCTATGTGTTTTGTTCTTTCGTGAAAGACAAGATTTGTAGCAATGTGTATGACGGATTTGTTATCACAATACAAGTTTGCACTTTGTGGATGTGCAATCTGCAAGTCTTTGAATAGATATCAAAGCTAAGTTAATTCACAGCATACATATGCCATTTCCTTGTACTCTGTTTCAGTAGATGACCTAGAGATAACTCCCTGCTTCTTTGATTTCCAAGACACCAAAGAACTCCCTATAAACACACAATATCCTGTCTCAGACTTCCTAGTGTCTGGACAAGCTCCCCAATCTGAGTTATTATATCCTTTGAGCTGAATTTCAGAATCCACATGATAGAATAATCATTGCCTCGGTGATCTCTTTATATACCGTATCACTTTGTGTGCTGCATGTAAGTGTAGTAGTCTTGGATTATCCATAAATTGACTTAACAATTGTACTGAGTATAATATATCAGGCCTCGTGATGGTGAGATATAACAATCTCCCAATCAATCTTCTGTAGAGGGCAGGTTTAGGTAGAAGGTCTCCATCTTCCCTGGATAGTCTGACGTTTTGATCTAGAGGAATCTTAGCAGGAGTTGATCTAATGGTACTTGAGTCTCCTAGGATATCCAATGCATATTTTCGTTGGCACAAGTAGATCCCTTTTGTTGATCTGGCAACCTTAATGCCAATGAAGTATTTTAGCTTCCGAAGATCCTTTATTTTGAACTGATCATCAAGAGAACACTTCAATTGATTGATTGTCTCTATACAATTGCCAATAACTATTATATCATCCACATACACTAAGATGGCTGTAAAAGAAGTGTCATTTCTTTTTGTAAATAAGTTGTAATCAGCTTTGGAATGAGAGTATCCCTTCTAAATGTTAAAATTCGAAAGTTTTGAATACCATTGGCGAGAGGCTTGCTTAAGTCCATAAAGACTTTTCTTGAGTTTGCACATTTTTCTCCCTTCTTTGCTAAGATATCTAGGTGGTAGATCTATGTATACTTCCTCTTCTAAATCTCCATGCAAGAATGCATTATTAACATCGAACTGTTGTAGAATCCATCATTTAACTGCTGCAATTGCCAACAAGGTCCTTACCGTTACCATTTTCGCTACTGGTGAAAAAGTCTCATGATAATCCAACCCTTCTTGCTGCATGTATCCCTTTGCAACCAATCTTGCTTTGTGCCTTTCTATAGTCCCATCAGCATTAAATTTAATCTTATACACCTACTTGCAACCTATTGTTTCTTTATCAGGAGGTAAGTTGACAATCACCCATGTATCATTAACTTCAAGTGCAGCAATCTCAACTTTCATGGTAGCTCTCCATTCAGGAAATAAACTAGCTTCTAGGTAGTTTTTGGGCTCAGTGTATGAGGTAATTGAGGTAAAAAATGCTTTGTATGGTGTAGACAACTTTTCATAAGTCATGCTAGCAGCAAGAGGAAAAGGATTACATGATTGTGTTTGTACCTTTTGATCATTCAACAACTGAGATGGGCGAAGTGAAGTGACCTACTAGCATATAAAGTCTTGGAGGTGTGCTAGAGCCCTTTTTAATCTGTTTGACCTTCGAGACAAATGTGTATAGGTGGTTTGTTCAGGTTCTGGTTCCTACATGGAGCTGTTATCAGGTGCACCAACTTCATTTGTTTCTAAACTAGGTGGTTCAGGAGCAGCCATGTCAGTTATCTGGGAATTAATGGTATTATGATGAGAGGGCAGGCTGGTATTGGAAATAATGGGATTTTTCATATAACTGAGCTCATTGGGGCTTAGCAAAGAGTCATGACAGCTTATCTTTTCAACTTTGAATGGAAAAACAATCTCATGAAAGATTACATTTTCGGATAGGAAAACTTATTCATTATCTAATTCTAGTAGTTTATATCTTTTAGTGTTAAAGAGGTAACCAATGAATATACACCTCCTGGCTATGTCTCCTTTGAACAAGAGTAGTAGCAAAGGCCAACCATCCAAAAACTTTGAGGTGGTCATAGTTTGGCTTAGTTTTGAAAAGAACTTCAATAGGACTTATGTGATTTAATAGAAGAGTGGGAGTCCTATTTATCAAATATACAACTGTTAGGACACAATGATTCCAATATTTTATCGGAATGCCACTTTGAAACCTCAATGTTCTTACCGCGTTTAAAATGTGTTGATGTTTTCCTCTCTGCAGTGGCATTTTCTTGTGGCGTTTCCACGCATGTTGTTTGATGTATAATCTCTTTTTGTAGGTAAAAATATTTCATGATAAACTCCCCTCCACTATCACTTCGAATAATTTTTATTTTAGTTTCAAATTGGTTTTCTACCATAGTGCAGAAATGTTGCAAGGTAGTAGCCTATGATTTCAGTTTTAACATGTAAATCCAAGTGAGTCTACTGAAATTATTCACTATAGTTAAAAAGTATTTAGAACCATCATGACAAACTTCATTGCAAGGGCCCCAAATATCACAGTGTATTGACCCAAAACAAGCATTGGTTTTGTGCTGACTATTAGAAAAGGACAGCTTGTGTTGCTTTGCTAATGGACAAATAGCACAACGTTGATCATTATGTAACTTAAGATAGGAAGAATGACCCAACCTGTAATGCTAGAGGTCAAAAATTCTGCATTTTTGATAAAAATAGGAGTACTGGTTTTCAGGTTGTGTTTGGCCAAGGCATTTGATAGAGGGCTGAAGGAGAGACGTCATCTTACATTATATGGCAGAGTCCTTGCTTCACCTCACCCATTCTAATCATTATCCATCTCAAGAGGTCCTGTATATAACAGGAATCAAAGAAAAAAATAAGGCAAAAATTTTAGTTCTTGAACCAATTTCTTGGCTGAAATCGGGTTAAAGGAGAAATAAAGAACATAGAGAACAACACTGAGTGTGAGTAATTTTGTGACTTTGGTTGTTCCTACGTGGGTAACGGTACTACTTCCCCATTGGGTAGAACTACTGTGGATGAGATATCAGCTTGAATGGAGTGAAACAAAGATTTAGAACATATCATATGATCTGTTGATCCCGTATCTAAAATCCATGGGATGTTACTAGTTCTAGGAGGTTTAGAAGAAAAGGCAGATAAAAAACATATACCAGTTATCTTATAATCAGTAAGAAAGGGTGCAAGCATGCTTTGAACATTGTTAGCTGAATGGGTAAAAATTTGAGTGCTAGGGGCAGATTTCAAGAGTGCCAAAAGCTGTGAGTACTGCTCCTGAGTTAATGGCATCTGAGATTTGTCTTCTACATTTTCCTGATCAGAAGTTACACCTGCAGCTACATAATTTGCCATGGATTTAGCCTTCGCATCTGATCCGTGGTTTGTTGGATATGTATTCAAACATCTCTTGGCTGTGTGGCCTGGCATTTGGCAGTAAGAACACACAGGTTTATGTGTTAGCCTTGAAGCACTTTTCCAGTGAATGCCCTGGGATCTTATAGTAGGTACAATAGTACCTATCCTTCTTCTGTGGTCCACCAGATTTATCAGTATTACTCCTGCTTATCAAAGCCACAGAGTCATTGCTCAAACTAGTATTAGATATTTCCCTCATTTTCTCTTCTTGTTGGACAATTGAGTATACTTCATTCAGGCTAGAAAGAGTTTGATTAACAAAATTTAAGCCTTTATCCCTTTGTAAGAGTCGTTGAGGCCCACAGAAACTTCATCACCCAATCTCTTTGTTGATTTTCAATCACTACTTTTAAGCCTCCACAAGTGCAATTAGGAATGTAATCATAGTTCAACAATTCATCAAGTAAGGTTTTCATCTTGGAAAAATATACACTCACAGAATCCTAGTTTTGCAACAAGGTTGTAATCCCTTGTTTTACCTCAAAAAATCTTGGTGCATTTTGTTGAGCAAAATGTTGCTCCAATTCCAGCCAAAGTTGATAAGCAGTCTTATCATAAACTGTGCTGCATTTGATGTCTACTGCCATTGTATTTTACGTCCAAGTTATCACTATATCGTTACCTCAACTAGTGTTCCATTAGGGGATCATTGGTGTCCGACGGCTCACAAATACTGTCGTCTATGAACCCCAATTTGTTCTTAATAAGCAGGGCTCTCTTCATGGATCTATCCCATGAATGGTATTGTCTGAAGCCTAAATGTGTGTGACTAGCATTGCACTCGAGCTATCACTGCTATCAATGTAGAAGGGGCTTGTGGGTTGAGTTGGATCATGAGCAATGAGTGTTGGTTGATTTTGGTTAGCAGATGGACGCAGCTCATCATTATAAGATAAAATGTTTTGATCGCTTATTCTTCCATTTTGGCTCTAATACCATATAAATTTTGAATGTGTTGCAGCTAAAAATGGAAGAAAGAAACTCGAATGGAAGAAAGACTCTTATACTTTCATTTCTTTCTTGCTACTAAAATGACTACATTGCATGAGTATTTATAATACAAAATGAAAGAAAATTAAAGAATAAAAATATAATAACAGAATCTGAAACTATATACAAGGCACCAGAAATTCAGTTATGTGTAACAATTTGTAACCAACTTTTCTTCCATCCCTTTTCTAGAATGTCCAGCTGCCTATCTTTTGGATGATTCATATTTTGGTTCGTTGGGAGCAGCTGCCAACAAGCATGTGTATTCCTTCCCAATTTTCTTCTGCCCAACTCAGCTGACTTTCCCTCCATTTGATCAGCTTCAGCCTCTCTTTCATTCCTATTTCTCAATATATGTGGTTGAAATTGTGAAGGTGGAGCTGGTAGGCGTCGAGTTTGACTGAAGATTATGGGCTTTTTCTATAGTGGTGATAGTGCAAATTTCATGACTGTGGTGGTAGAGATGATGGGGGTGATGGTGTCCAAGTTGATTGGTTATGGTAGTATGTGGGTTTGAGGGGGTGGTTGTAGTGGTAGCGGTTGTTAGCGGTGATGGTGTCGACAGTGGTGGCGATGACGTAATACAGTTTGTTACAATTATTACATGCATCAAGGTTGGTGGTGGTGGTCATTATGGCGTTGATGTAGTAACCAACCGAGTGTGTTACAAAAAGGTATATAGAAAGTAAGGAAGTAGGAAAAAAAATGTACAAAATGGAAAACAATATTTTTGTAAAAAAATGGGGCAGTATTATGGGAAATATTTTGTATTTTTAAGTTATTAATGAATATTACCCTTAAAAAATACAAAAAATTTAAAAGAAATAAGTCCTTCGAGAGTTCAAAGCAAAAAATAAAAATAATGAACGGAGCCAAACTCTCCATTTCATCACTTGCAAAATTTTTTGCTGCCACTTTATACACGATCGAGTAGAGCTAGTCACGAATATTCTATGCCAAGATAAATAATTCCCCCGCCTATAAATATTAATTCTTTAAATTCTAGTTGAGAGACATATTCTTGTACATATAATGACATATAAACCTTTCATTTTCCCTATTATCCCCCTTCATAATTATGTTAGGACAAACTTTACAAGTAGGTCAAAATAAATGTGCACAACCCATTTCTCCACAATCAATAACAAAACCCAAAATCTAATGAAGTCTATACATGATCATGCCAAAAGCCAGAAATCTTTGTGTCTCTTGGTGGTGATAAGATATCCACCCACTTTCTTGCTCTTCTTCCTTACTGCAATGGCCATGCAACTAGCATTCTGAATGCAGTACTCCACCACTCCGCCGCCACCTGCCACCCCATTCCCCGCCCACATCATCACAAGCCGCCATGTCACCGAACGCTTCTTCTGCCCGAGAACCAGCAGTGCCGCCTCTTGCTTCTTGGCCGCCTCCAGAATTGCAGGACCTTTCTCTTTCCCTTCTACCACTGCAACCTCAATAGGAACCTGTCTTAAACAAATTGATAAATTTTTGTAATTAATTTTTTTCTTGAGCAACTCAATCAACTTATTATTCTCTCCATCCCGTAAAGATAGGTTGTTTCTATTGTCACACTGACTTAAAAACTTAATTGACATATGTTGGAATAATAAATTTTACTTACATTTTTCCTAATATACCTCCACATTGAATAATGATGGCTCAAATTTATTGAGAATAATGCTCATTAAATATGGACATATTAGAAAATAAAAATATTAATTATACTTTTAACAATGCAAGTGGCCTATAATTTGGAACAAACAAAAGGGTAAACCAAGCCTATCTTTGTGAACAGAGTTAGTAAAGGAATACAAACAATACGATTAAAAGAAATTAGAGTTCACACCCCAGGTCTCTTCAGCTGGCACATTTTTTTCATAGATGTAAGAAAGTGAGGAGCTCTTGAATTTATATCCTTCTTAGACTCCTCACCTGCCAAAAGCAATAACACTCTAGTAATTTAGTAATACTTTTCTGGAAAGGATAGAGAAAAAAAAAAGTATAAATTAGTCCATTGTGTTGTCCAGTAAATCATCTAAAAACCGAAAACATGTTCACCTTGTTTTGAAGGCTTGATTACATAGAGAAGAATCACCAGGTCTTTCTCCTGGACTGTATGAGTGAGTGCCCATTGTACTGCATTCTTGGCTTCAAGACTTGAATCAACCACAATCAAGATTTTCCTGCCAAATATTGCTCCTGTTTTTGCTACCTCGCCAGAACTATCCTTTTCGACTTTCCCAGAATTATGTTTCTCTTCTTCATCAGCATTAATGGAGGTAGAATTAGCATGATTCTTGGATTGAGCTGGACAAGAACGAACCCGAACAAGAGGCCTAATCCTGTTTAAGCAAAAACTTTGGATTTTACTAGTCCCCTTTAAGCCCATGTCTTGTAACTAATGGGACCTAAGATCTAACTTCTATGGAGTAGACACTAGACACCATTGCAGCAGCTTTAGAAAGAGCACTACTTATTAGTAGAAATGGTAGAAAAAAGCAGCAATTGAGTGGCAAACGGACTTGCACATGATGGCTGGGCCATGGTTTCTTTCTTCTTCTTGTTCTTCTTTTTTTTTCTTTTGCAATTTAATCATTTTTCTTTATTTACTTTTGGCTTGTGGGACTACGTGTGAACATGGCTATCATGAAACTGTAGGGCCATCCTTCCCAAGATTAGTTGTTAAATTGATCGTGAGAATCTTAAGGCGTAAAAAGAAAGAAACTTCACAATCTTGGGCATTATTCTTCGAATTTGTGGTTTGAAGGTTCTTTCACTGTTCTGTTCTCTAGAAAAGCAGTAATTCATTGTGGTGCAATCATATCAAGTTTAGAGGCGTATAGACAGGTGGAGTTTGGCTATTCGATCCAACCCCATTTGACCTGACGTAGGCAATAATATTTGCTTTTTATTAATTAACAAAAAAAAGTTGTTACAGGCATCATGGCTCACGTTTTCATGGACCTGTTTGTCCCTCCTATACCTTTAATCTCTTAGAATTTGGGTCTGATTCGAATTCTTTTTTAAAATAATTAAAGAATTCTTGTTAAAGTGTACGTCAAGAGGAATTCAGTTTGAAATGTTACTGGAGTCTTATTCAAGTTGAAATTCTATTTAGAAACCCTATTAAGAGTTAAGATTTGTATTGGACTTGAAAATATTGAAATTATGGAATGGAAAGAATAGTCACCTCATTTTCGCTAGCCTACTGCTAGCTGGACGTTTAAGCAACACCTGTAGGTTTCTTTCGAGACTTGATTGCTCGCCAATCACCC
Source organism: Fraxinus cuspidata (assembly GCA_903798385.1). Lineage (NCBI taxonomy): Eukaryota > Viridiplantae > Streptophyta > Magnoliopsida > Lamiales > Oleaceae > Fraxinus > Fraxinus cuspidata. The sequence continues at coordinate 43,840 of CAIGRP010007416.1, forward strand.
GCCTGACGCTCAAGCGACGAACATGTTGCTAGCCTATCGCTCAAGCAACATGGTTATCCGGCCCAGCCATTTTTCATATTGTAACACGTTTTTGACATTCTATTTCAACTACAACTCATCTATTAGGGTTTGGGCGTTTCTGTACATAGTTGTCTACATATACTTGATTTTTCTATACAATTTTATTATGTAAGAAAAGTGATTACTAGCTTTTAGGATCATTGTAATACTTCTACATCTTCATTATTTGTGGTGAAATAAAATTTTTTAACTNCCTTTAGGATCAATATAATATTTCTACATCTTCATTATTTGTGGTGAAATAAAATTTTTTAACTTCTCTACCATATTTTCTTGTCTTCTTTTATTCTTTTGTGTGTGATCAAATACTTCATTATTGTGCCATATAACTTCAACATCTCAATCCGATAGTTGGTTACATATCAAGTGGTATCGAGCAATACGTTTTGAATTCCCAACAAGTGGTATCAGAAATTCTGGGCATTAGCACAACAAGTGGTATCAGATCCTAGGTTCCATAAGTTTCGCAAGAACGCATGGTTTAATTTGTTCGAGGGTTTTGTTCGTGATGACTTCCATGAAGTATGACATTCCGCTTTTGGATCAGAGCATTAAATTTTCGCTATGACAAGTTAAAATGTGTGCAATACTCGCACATCAATATTTGGATGATGTGTTGCAGGAATTGACAAGATGTCTGCAACTTTCACCGCGGAAAAGAAATTACGAAAGGATAAGAAGGCAGTTTCTCACATTTATCTTCATCTATCGAATACCATTCTTCAGAACGTTTTGAAGGAGGGTACAACAACTGCTTTATGATTGAAGTTGGAGCAATTATGCATGACTAAAAGTCTGACAGCAAGTTGCATTTCAAGCAGCGTTTATACTCTCATCAAATGGCAGAAGGAATATCATTGGAAGATCATCTTGCTGTATTTAAGGAGTTAGTTGCTGCTTTGAAAACTTTAGAAGTAAAGTATGATGAAGAAGATTTGGCCTTAATCCTATTGTGTCCGTTGTCGGTTTCGTTTTCTTCATTTAGAGACACGATCTTATATAGTCATGATACTCTCACCATAGATGAGGTGTATGATGCTTTGTTTTCAAAAGAGGAGATGAACCATCTGGTTTCTGAGGCCAGAGATGGAGAATGCCTGGTTGCTCAGGTGGTTCTGAAAGGGGCAAATCGAAATCTAAGTTCAGTAATTAAATTTGTAACTACTGCAATAGGAAGGGACACGTGAAGAAGGATTACTACAAATTGCAGAATAAAGAAAGGTTGGATGCAGGTCAATATGGGAAGCAATTAGAGACTTCAGGTGAAACAGACCTCGCAGAGAATTGTAAGTTGAAATTACGAGGTTCGACCCAAATTACACCTAGAGAGGGGTGAATAAATGATTATGCGGAATTAAAATTAATAATTAACTAGCAACAAGTCACTATTAATTATCTCTAAATGGTTAATCATTCAAGTCAATTTTCCTATGTTGAATTGCCACAGTTATAAGAAAGCAATAAATAAACAACCAGAATAATCACGGAGAAATCCCAATTGGGTAAAAACTCTGGGCATTTTGCATTCAACAATTAACTATAAACGAATTATGAACTTACAGTCCATCAGACACGACTACTACTAGTACTTTCTAACCTATTGACTGCAATTCTTACAGTCCTCCTGAATTGCGTGCTCCTGCACCAACTCCCAGGTGTAGTTTTCAAAGTCCTACTGGATTGCGTGCTCCTGTACTAATTCCCGACTTTATGAATTCGTCTATCTACTGCGGATCAACGAAGAACTTTGCGTTCTCCAACAATTGGAACTCCAGTCACCTTCCCTTGATATACAGAACTCTGACAGATGTTTAGGAACTAACAGTTTGGTATTTAAATTATAGGTTTGATGTTTTAATGACAAAAAAAAAAAAATCAAAACATGAAGGTTGAAAGCTTGTTTGGTGAAGAAGAAAAACAGTTCAGAGGCTTACTGGTATTTATAGTTTAGATTTATGATCGAATGGGCCGGACAAAAAGTCTTAAAAAAGCGAATTAATTTTTTTTGGAAACACTGTCGCTCGAGCAAAATTTGGGCGATAGGCAAGCGACAATGTGTCATTCGAGCGAAGGCAAGGCGATAGGCGATGGACAATATTTCTGTTTCTGCTGCTCGAGCAAAGTCATAGCGACAGTCTAGCGAAATTGCAACGACGTTTTTTCTTCGTTCCATTCTCGAATCCCTAGACCTAATAAAATTCAGTTAATAATATTTGCAACTTACTCATTGACTTTTACAACACATTAATTCTAGTCATTTTTGTTCACAGATTTGCCAATTACATTAAAAATCGAACAAGCTCCTCATTTGGCATTCTGTGACAAAACTACAAATCTAAAGTCAAGGTAATAAACATACAGACCCACAACAACTACTACCAAACCAACTATCTTGACTGAAATGTATTTTTTCTTTGTAAACATGTTTCCTGAAACAAACAACTCAATACCCAGTGTAAAAACACGTGAACAGTAATATAAATAAACACAATTCAAACAGTTAATCATTAATCATACCAACTAAAATTATACGCATTGATTCATATCACCTAAATTAAGATGCAATATCAATGTAAACCAACGTACCAAAACAAACATTGATATCACTAAACATCAAAACTTAATCTAGCTTAAATGAATATTATATACCTATAAATCAAAATTTTAACATTCAATGTTAATGTCAAATCAAAAATTTTAAGTACATCAAAAACTATAAGTGTCAAAATATCCATCAAAATACCAAAATATCTACTATATACTACTCCCAATTTTTGTCACAAATGACAAGGGACAACCTAGCAACTATACAACATCAGTCCCCTTATCTGAAGCTGTACCGTCATCCCAATGTCAACAAATCCAACGCAACCCTCGCTGAAGATATCCGACAGTATCGCGAAGCGTAGAAAACTCTAGAGTGTGTCGATCAACTATGGCGCTCAACTGCGTAATCTCTGCCATCATACGAGCCTGCTGCTTGATCAACATAGTCATATGTCCCATAAGTGATACATAAAGATCAATGGGAACAGATGCAGATGGAGGAATAGACTTAGTAGGTGGAGGAACAGAAGTAGATGTCAAGGGAATGTCAGCAAGTAGAGGAGCAGAAGTAGAAGTAGAAGTAGAAGTAGAAAAATCGAAGGGATCAACAAGAATGAGATCATCAATAGGATCACAACCCCTAGAAATGAAAATGACAGCGAGGTTGGGGAAATGTTAGATATGACTACCTCGCGTTCCACTAACACAGGGCATACTGAGAACTGGGTCCCAAATACCTCCTAGGTAGTGGTGGATATAAATCGGGATCGACTGAAGGATGTGGACGCACTTGATGTATGTGCAGTCGTCCGAGCTCACTTTGGTGGCATCTAAGAAATAGATCAGAGATTCACGTTAAATAATGCAAACGACGACACAAAACGACTGAATGAAATGCTATAATGCACGTGAAATGACAACCAAAATGATACTAACCCAACAAAATCACACAAACAATCCCATGTGCACGCAAATCGATGCAAACCAACACTAGAGAACTAACTACAGATGAAACTGTGCAATGCATGGACATAGATGACATGGTACTATGACGGCTGGACACAGTGTCTTGTCATCGTGATGTGGTGCCTTGACATCGCGTACCCGATGCCTTGAAGACATGACGTGATACCTTAATGTCGTGCTGCGGTGACATGACATCACATTATAGTGTCAATCATGTAAATCAATATGACCTCCACCAAAACGGCACTCTAATGACCAAAATATGTTTAAGAGGTGGAATGCACAATATCTATGAAATAAGACACGAAAATACAATAAGATACGACATTGAAGAAATGTGTTGAACACTTGGCATGCAACACGAAAGCCCAACAATCCAAGCTTCAAACCACGGGAAAACCACCACATTCATCACACACACAGTCTAACCTAGTAGAACTATCCCAATCCTCAACAAAAACAAAGCCTCAATCAACAAAAATGTCAAACAAGGGCGAAAAATTCTACATTCTCACTCATTCCAACCAAAATCCAAAAAAAAAAAGATCACCCAAATAATGTATTGTAAGATGAAATGTAATGGAAATCAAGCAAACACAAGTGGAAATGAAGAAATTGAGTCAAAAACATCAAAAACCCAACAAAAATCGCGAAAATTGAAGAGAAACGAGGGTTTTTTTCGAAATTTTCCTTGAAAATGTGATTAAATGAGGGTAAATCCATCAAATGTTGGATTCAAAGTGTCCAATTCAAGATGGAAATCACGAATTTGGAATTAGTGAGAAGATTTGAGAGGAAAAATTGAGAATGAAATGAAGGAAACAAAAAAATCTGAAAAAATAATGTTGAGATTCAAAAAGGACTGTCGCACGAGGGATGATCGAGCAACACAGCCTCTGCTATTATCGCTCGAGCGACCCTCAACGATAAACTGGCAACACGTATTCAAATCAAGTTCAAATGGAGTAAAGTGTATAAGTGACTCACGTGTGTTAAGTGCCATTATTTTCTCGTGAACATGACTCCAAACCTTAAATTTGTGAAAGTATTTTCCTTTACTAATGAACGTCAAACTCATAAGATTATTAGGACCTTAAAATGAGGCTCATTTACATATATATATTTCTTTTCTCCCCCTGAGTTTGAGCATATTTTTTCTCATTATATCATTTTATTCAATTATTACATCTTATGTGCGAACTCTTATCTATAAAACGACTAAAATGACTCATGTAACGAGTGTTGGGCCGATGACTTCAAGTCGGTTTACCATATGGCACCAGGTTATGAGAAAGCCCTCGAGTTTAATTACTCGAGTCAAATAGGCTTTGAAAAGAGTATAAGATGAGCCTTTTTTTTTTTAATTTTATGATAAGAGGATTTATATGTGAGCTTAGGTCATCTAAATGAAGGCCAATTCACATTTAAGGTCACTTTACCAACAGATGATAGCCATCTCAAATCTCACACACGCAGTCCAGACTTATTCACAAGATCACAGTGCGTGCTATCTAGATGGTACATGAAGAAACATATACTCAATACTCCACATTAAACCTAACAAAGTAATGGAAACAATAGTACAGATCAGCTGAATTAGTCACAAATGCAGTATTTAAGAATATCATGAAATGTCCAATAGCAGAAAAACATAATAATTTTTTGTTGTTTTTTTTATTAAAAAGAATATCAAGAACTTTTAAAAGCAAAAAAAAAAAAAAATTAAAACAAAACCAACCAAATGAGATGCATGCAAGAATGAATGGACTCAATGAACTGTACATGCATGCACCTAAGTGCATAATCAAATAGGTACATGAATGCTCTTTTCTTTAAGAGCATGATCAATCTCACGACATTTCAGGTCACTTTTCTCAACCTAAACCTTCTTAGAAGTAATAGTGATTCTAATTAACTAAGTCATCATTCAATTAAGTAGCTAACCTGATTAGCGATAAAGTTAACCTTGCTTGAGATATCCTGACTTTTACTTCTAATCACGAGTTTACAACACCTAGGTCTTGTGTGTTCTATTGCACCACAATGGTGATAGTTGGGAATAAATTTAGGCTCAAACCTACTCGTAGGTTGTTGCCGATTTATAGGACGATTGATTCTATGTTGTCTAGTAGGCCTCGATCCTGAAACAATCTTGCACTTGGGTTCAGGATTAGTTGTATTCCTAAATTTTTTGGTGGCTAGGACGAATGTGGTCTTGGAAGTACTAGCAGTAGTATTACCATTTTGAACGTATCCTAGATCGTGCCTATTTCCAGTAGACTTCTTCATCCTTAACAAATTATCGAGTTTCTGTGTATCACTCATGAATGAATGAAGTTGAGTATTAGATTTATCTAGATCACTTGTTAAGGATTTAACTTTAGTTTCTAGACTCTCACTAACAAGTTTCAACTCATCCAATTTTTTGGTAAAATCCTGAAGGTCACCTAAGAGTCTCTCTCTCTCAAGTTCATTAACCTTTTTAATACTAATTTATTGACCTTTTTGATTTTAAGACTCTCCTCAAACATCTGTTGATAAGATTCATGAATATCGGTCTCATCCTCAGAGTCATCCTCAGAATTTTCACTTTGTTTATCATTCTCCACCGTTTCACTCTCCTTACCAGATTTAATCTTAGTTATAGACGTGAAAGCCATAAAATTTTGTTCATCCTCACTGCCAAAGATATCACTCTGAACACTCGAATTTGATTCATCATCACTCAAAGTCACTATTAATGCCTTACCCCTTCCTTAGAGTAACCAAAACCCTGACACTCATGGTATCTAACTGACTGGGTGTTCTTACTAGAAGTCCTAGGGTTATTCTTCTCATGCTTATCTTTCGAGAACTTACTAAGGACATCATTTTTCATATTGTGAGATTTTTTCTTATTTCTTATCGCCTTTTGGAAATTCTTAACGAAATAAGCTATTTCATTGTCCCTAAGAGTCTCAGTGTCAGTAGACTCACTCTCTTCTTCCCTAATGGTGTTCATGGATATGGATTTAACCTTCTTTGGTTGAGAAATGGTGAGTTCATAGGTTTGGAAAGATCTTACGAGTTCCTCTATCTTAACTTCATCTAAGTCTTTACTTTTTTCAATAGCGGTGATCTTAGGTCTAAACCTTTCAGGTAGGGATCGAAGGCTTTTTTGAACTATCTTAGACTTGGGGATCTTCTCACCTAGGTTGAAACTCGAGTTTACTATATCATTAAGCTTCGCATAGAATTCATCGAACGATTCATCTTCCTCCATTCTAATTTCTTCATAACATCTACAGCTTTGAGTTCTTAACAGTTTTGGTACCCTCGTGTGTGGTCTCTAAGATATTCCAAATCTCTTTAACAGTTTCACACATTGACACTCTCCTAAACTCCTCTACAGACATAAATAATGCATGACGCCCTTTACTATTCCAGTTGCAATCAACTATTTGATCTTTGGTCCAAAGAGAAATGTCTGTGGATATAACAACACCAGCAACAGTGGATGAAGGTGCAGTCCAACCGTTTTGTACAATGATCTAAATACGCTCATCCAATGCTTCAAGAAATGCTCACATTCGAACTTTCCAGTAAGCATAGTTGCTTCCGTCAAAAAACGGAGACACAGATAGAGACTTGCTTATCTAAATTAATTTATGGGTCAGGAATCGAAATGTGGCTCAGATACCAATTGAAATTACGAGATTCGACCCAAATTACACATAAATAGGGGGTGAATACGTATGCGGAATTAATAATTAATAATTAACTAGAAACATGTGACTATTAATTATCGCCATATGATTAATCAATCAAGTCAATTTTCCTAAGTTGATTTGTCGCAATTATATAAAAGCAATAAATAAACAACCAGAACGATCACGGAGAAACCCCAACTAGGTAAAACTTCGGACACTTTACTAGTCAATAATCCACTATAAACGAATTATGAACTTACAGTCCGCTACTAGTACTTTCTGACCTCTTGACTGCAATTCCCACAACCCTACTGGATTGCGTGCTCCTATACCAACTCTCGACTTTATGAATTTGTCTATTTTATGTTGATCAATGAAGAACTATGTATTCTCCAACGACTGGAACTTCAGTCACCTTCCCTTGATCTTCAGAACTCCGAAAAATGTGTAGGAAGTAGCAGTTTGGTATGATTATACGTTTGATGTTTTTAATGCCAGAACAAATAAAAACATGAAGGTTGAAAACTTGTTTGGTGAAGAATAAATGAAACAGTAAGTATTTTCTTAATGATCAACATTAAGAAAACCCGTTCAAAGGTTTGCTGGTATTTATAGTTTAAGTTTAAGATTGAATGGGTCGGACAAATAGCCTTAAAAATGCGAATTAAAATTTTTCGAGAAACACTGTCGCTCGAACAAAAGCTGGGCGACAGGCGAGCGACGGTGTGTCACTCGAGCGAAGGCAAGGCAACAGTCGGTCGATAATGTTTTGATTTCTGGCGCTCGAGCAAAGTCATGGCGACAGTGTAGCGAAATTGAGACGTCTATTTTTTATTCTTTCCATTCGCGAACCCTAGACCTAATTCAATTCAATTAATAGTATTTGCAACTTACTCATTGACTTTTACAACATATTACTTATAGTCCTTTTTGTTCACAGATTTGTTGGTTACATTAAAAACCTAACATAAATGAAGGAGATCTCTTGGCTATTTCTGACAACGAGTCTAAACCAGAGGAGGATTGAATTCTGAATTCAGCGTGTGTGTTTAATTTGTGTCCTAATAATGACTTGTTTACTACTTATGAATAGCTTCCAAATGTGTCGTGGTTATGAGAAACAACACACTTTATCGGGTTACTGGAATTTGTACAGTCAGATTGAAGCTATTGGATGGAACAATTAGAACACTTGGCTAGGTTCAATATGTTCAAGATTTGAAGAAGAATGTCATCTCGTTGTCTATCCTTGATTCAAATGGTTATGAGTTATTTGGTGGAGATGGAGTTTTGAAGGTTTGTAAGGGTGTCCATGTTGCATTGGATAGACATAAAATGTCTCAGTTATACATCTTGCATGGTCATGCAAAATCTAAAAGAGTCAATCAGCATAGGTTCAGTATCGTGGTGGACATTCAGTTTAGTACAATACCTTTAGGAGTACATAAATGGTTGGATTTGAAGAATATAGATCAGTGGAGTTTAGGGGATATGGATAATGTTGCTTTGCAACCATCACCTACGGTGTCATTATATTTTATTCCTAAGGATAGACCCGATGGAAAAATGTATGTGAATGCTGATTTTGTTATGCATGCTTTCAGCGCAGTAGAAAATGTACAATTCAGCAATAGGTCTTCTTTAAAAGCATTTAAGTTTGATTCTTCTTTGGGATGTGTTATAGCCCACTTTGGTGAATTATAAAATAATTATGATTTTTTGGGAATCTAAGGTAATTCTGTAGAGTAGTGCTTGGATTCATTGGAATACGTGGAGTATTTTGTGTTTGATTGGAGAAATCAGTTTTGGTTATTGTTAAAGAGTCGCTTCATTTCTTGCGGCGGATTTTCTTCTCTAGTGGAGAAAATTTTGGAGCTTTGTTTGCTGTAGTGGAATTCGTATCAAGGTGGAAATTGTTAGAATTTGGGTGTGACCTGAATTCCTTATTGAAGTAATTGAAATACACGTCAAGAGAAATTCAATTTCAAATTCTATTGGAGCCTTATTCAAGTTGAAATTTTACTTGGAAGTCCTATTGGGAGTTGGAATGTGTATTGGAAATGAAGATGTTGAAATTATGGATCGGGAAGAAAAGTCGTCTCATTTTCACTAGCCTACCGCTAGCTGACCGCTCGAGCAACACTTGCAGGTTTTTTCCTGAGACTTGGTCGCTCGCCTGTTGCCTGCTTGGAGCTCGAGCGACTGACATGTCACTAGCCTGTCGCTAGCTTATCGCTCGAGCGACGGGGATATCTAGCCCAAACCCTTTCGCATTTGAACACGTTTTTAACATTCTACTTCAACTACAACTCATCTATTAGAGTTTGGATGTCTCCCTACATAGTTGCCTATATATACTTGGCTCTTCTATACAATTACTGTGTGAGAATAGTGTGAGAAAAGTGATTACTAGTTTTTAGGATCATCGTAATACTTCTTCAACTTCANTTATTTGTGGTACAATAAAATCTCTCAATTCCTTGCCATATTTTCTTGCATTCTTTTATTCTTTTGCTTGTGATTAAATACTTCATTATTGTGCAATATAACTTTAACATCTCAATTTGAGATGGTTACATATTAAATGGTATCGAGAAATACGTGATCATTGAATTCCCAACAAGTGGTATCAGAGATTCTGGTCATAATTAACACATCATAATAAAATTTGTTTCATAAAAAGGAAATGTAACAAGTCGGATTTAAAAGAATTGAACAAGATAATTATAGAATTTGAGAAGATTCTTGCGATGAAGAACGCTTTGGGCTATCCAGCAACACTTTATTGAAGTTTCAACCACCCTGATTGATAGGCATTTTGTTTGTTGATTGTATGAATAAATAATATGTTTTTTGTTTATTATTTTAACTACTGAAATGATTGTTCGATGAAAGAGGGGTGGCACCTTGTTCTATCTAGATGTAGGGTCTAATTTACCTGTTGGGTGAATGATTTGTTCAATTCGAAAAACCAAGAAAGGTTTTAACTATTGTATCCCTTCAGAATAGATGGTCAATTCTGGTTAAGGATCTTTAAATTCATAGGTTTACCACTACAATTTTTATAGAAAACTAAATTGATTTGTTCCAAGAATGGGACAATTAACGTCGAGAGTTGGGACAACATCAATGAGTTCTATTGTTGTTGTTGTTGTTTCCATGTTCAAGACGGGGACGATAATGTTGGATCCAATAAACGAAACCAAGATTGTTCATGTCCCAAATGCTGCGTTCAAAGGTTATAAGTAAGGTAAAGTTAAGGGGCATCATTTATCTTTGCTAACAATTGATGTCAGCTTTTCACTTGTCTGATTTTAAAGAGTAAATCGTCCTTTGTTTTGGACTCTCTTTTGCATTAATGTTTTCAATGATACATTGATTTATCAATTTTAAGGTAAAGAATTATACTAGTTATCCAAAAATTTAAAAATGAGTTCATCTAGTATTCAGTAAGTGCAAAAAGTGCCAAATAAATCGAATGTAGACATATATGAAATGAGCTAGTGCATTACAATGAGAACGGTGAATTTCTGATTCCAGTGATGTGAAAATTTGTTACTTATCTATCTACTAATCCCAACTAAGATATCATTTTTACTGGAAAAGCCCGTTTGAAAATGTATAAACTAGTATTTTGTTTGTGATTTTTTGCCACATGACAAACTTTGCAACGTTCCACATTTTTTTTCACGGCTTGCTCTATTTTAGGCCAATTGAGTTTTGTCTCTACCAAAACGTCGTCCTAGTCCTCCCGAATGAGCTTCAATGATAATAGAATCCCTTAGCGAACATTGAAGAATACACAAACAATATGCATTGAAAAGAAAACCATCGTGCAGTAGAAACTGTTAAAGACACCCATGTTTACATTTTTACCAACTTTCAAAGAAATAATCTTTTTCATAAACTAAAATTTCGAAACCCACAACCTTCACTTATAAGTGTGTTAGCAAAGAGTACTTTCTGCTTAAAACATCGGTCACAACATTTTGAGTGCTAGATTCACGTTTGACGATGAAATTGTAAGCTTGAAAAAATTCAAACCAAGTAGTTGTTGGAATTAATTGATTTAATTGGGTGAGAAATCATTAAATGTGATATTTAATGATATGGGTCATTGCAATTAATTTGGTGAATTGGAAAAGTCTACAATATAGGCTCATAAGTTGATAAGACCATTTTTAAGTGTCTTATATTTGGTAAGGAATCCCACATCAAAAGTTTACAAGAAAAGATACT